>CAUYON010052903.1:0-39215 GCA_963573935.1 Arctocebus calabarensis
GGGGCACCATGGATAACTGAAGGCAGGAGGTCAGTCTGAGCCATATGAATAGCCCAGTATTACCACCAGGAGAGTGTATGACAGCAGGGCCCACAGTTAAGGAAGGCGGAAGACTGTGATACTGACACCCGTGGACTGCCCGGGGACAGTACTTCTGCAGGGTCTCTGGAAAAGCCCAGTGTTCTCTCCCCAAGGAAGAAAAAAAAGTATTGATGTTCCAGCACCACGGGACTTTGGTAGCAGCTTAAAGGTGACTGATAGCAGCATCATAGAAACACTTGTACTTCTGTTCGTCCCAGTCCTCTTCCTGGACTGGCACACAAAGGTGCCAGAGCTCAGATAAGAGAGGAGAGAGAGGGGAGGGAGAACCAAGCAGTGGTTACCAAGGCTGGGACTCGTGCTGGAAAGACGAAGCAGAAGACTATTACATCAGCTGTGGACTGAAATTTTAAAGTGGGTAAAATTAGCTGGGACTCTGTTTTATTGAGACAGTGTCTCACTCTATCACCCTGTTTAAAGTGGAGGGGTGTCATCATAGCTTACTGCAACCTCAAACTCCTGGGCCCAAGCAATCATTCAGCCTCTCAGCCTTGCCCGGCTAATTTTCTACTTTTAGTAGAGACAGGATTTTCCTCTTGCTCAGGCTGGTCTTGAACTCCTGAGCTCAAGCAATCGACTTGCAACTTCCTCCCAGAGTGCTAAGATCACAGGTGTGAGCCACTGTGTCTGGCCATAGCTGGGACTTTTTAACAACTGATAATAGTTGAAAAATTATGAAATCAGATTGAGATGGCATTTAGGGACACAGAAGGGAGGTTTGAAACAGTGGTTAGAGAGAAAAAAACATTGCATTTCTGTGCTATTAAGTGAACAATTTAATTTCATATTCAATACCCTTTTCTTTGAGCTATGTTGAATGAATGAATGCAAGAATGAATGAATTTGAACCCTGTCACCAACTGCAGAGTTAAATACTGTTTTTCTACATTTAAAACAAAACCAGAGCCTCAGTGAGCAGATGGTGGAAGCTTTTATTTTCCAGGAGACAAAGAGACTGCCCTTGCCCTTTAACTCTCAGCAGTGGGCTGCAGTCTCCCCGGGGGTAAAGGCAGCCTGAGTAAATCATATATCCTCAGAGAAGCCAATCTACAGCTTTCACATTTTTAATTTTACCTAAATTTACTAAAAAATCTATTTTCCAGTGAGGTATTTGATATTTGGGAAAGATAATACTTTTATACCGATTTTTTTTACTTTTATTAAAATGAATTTTAAAAAAACTCCCAAACCTCACAGTCAAAAAAGAACAATAAACCTTGTCAAAAGGGAAGCCACGATAGCCAAGAATAAAATTTAGAAATCGCAATACTTGATATTGGCATTGACAGAGCCTAAGTTCCAAACGGATTTAAATTTGACCATATGAACTAAAACAGGCCCATTCATTCTATGCTACACCTTTGAAAAATGTTATTCCCTTTAACTTTTCAATATTTGTGTAGTTCAGTTTTTCTACATTTTAGTACAGAAACTAACAAAATGCAGTTTTGAAGGTGTTTCCTTATGAGTTAACAAGAAAGAAAATGATTGTTAATTACTATTTTGTATGAATTTTGCTAAAGTCAACTGTAAAGAAACACCTACTGACTTGCAATTTAAGAGGAATCTTTTCTCCCCATTTCCAAACCATAAGAATGGGCACTGACATGTGGAGAGAATAGATATTTGTATGTTTACAATGTGGGTTTTAAATAAATGAGATTGAGTGTTTAAATAAGTGTATTTGTGAATTTAATAGAATTGAGATTATCATCAAATGATATATAATCATATGATGTTAGCATGTTAGATCTGCCAAATCCTAGCTGTGTTTAGAACATCTTCATTGTACATTTACCTTGGTCACACTTGAACTGTTGCCATAGTTTTAGGGTATAAACAATGTCCACTGCCCTCTATTAAAATTTTGGAAAGGGGTAGTGGATATTTTTTCCCTTTGCCTCCTACATTAAAGATTGTTCTCCAGAACTTTTCAAAATAGAGGACCATTAAGCCTGTTATACTGGAATAAATTAGAGGGTACTTTTTTTTTTTTCCTTTTTAAAAGCACAAAAGCCTGTAATATCTTTCCTTTTCCTTTTTCTTTCTTTTTTTTTTTTTTTCTATACAAGCTCTCAGGGGAAGAGAATAAAAAACATGTATCATGAAACCCTGAGTTGGCTGGCATGCTTTCCAGTTTGTACCTTATATATTTTTTTGGAGGAAACGAAGGATAAACTAGGTATAATTCAAAATGAATTACTGCAGCAGAAATGTAGAAGAGTTACTTAGTATAAGCTGCTCACTTCTTAATAAACTGAATTTGAATTTGGATAGTCTTCAGTTATTAAATTCACAAAGAACATACTTGTTTTTCATACTTGTAAATAACACTGATGGGAGTTCTCAATTTGTTTGGAGGACCCTGACTGAGAAGAGTTGGGTAGTATACATATATAGACACTGGTATATGTATACATAAGGTCTACTGTTGAGTGCCAGCTAGTGCTGTAAGCCCTAAGTATGTGCCCTGCTATTCTTTCTTTGGCAACTGAATGGTGAATTTAAGATTCTTATTTTTGATTTAATAAGTACTAAGCAAAACAAGCAATAAAAAGGGGAAAGGAGTGTGTTAGTGCTTGTACTCTCCTCTTGCTCTAAAAAAAAAAAAAAAGAATTATTTATAACAGCCATAACTTTTTTCCAGATAACACAATAGATTATCTGAATTCTCTATTGTTTTGTAGGAAATATAGCTTATTCTTTCAACATGACTTAAACAGCACACTATATAAATCTAATGTCTGATTTATAGGTATATTGATGTGGGTAGAATGAGTACACTTACAAGTTCAAGTCAACAGATATTGGCTAGTCTCAACCTTGCTTGCTTTTAAACGAATATATATTTTAAAATGTAATAGGCAAATTTAATTTTTGTATAATCTTGGGGGTTCCTCCTCATCTAGAGATTCCTCTTACTCTAGATGACTTGATGACTTGAGCCAAGCTTGTCAGCCATCTCCACTTTATCCTCCCCTTACTCCTATCCTTTCCAGACTCTGGTAACCATTATTCTATGCTCTCTCCATGAGATTGTTTTTCATATTTATCTCCAACATATGAGTGAAAATATGTGCTATTTGTCTTTCTGTGCTTGGCTTCCCTCGCTTAACATAATGTTCTCCAGTTCCATCCATGTTGTTGTAAATGACAGAATTCCATTATTTTCATGGCTATGTAATATTGCATTATGTTTATGTAGCACAATTTCTTTAGCCATTCATCCACTGATGAACACTTAGGTTGATTCCAAATCTTGGCTGTTGTGAATAGCGCTACAAAATCATGGGTGTGCAGATAACTTTTTGATATACCGAATTCCATTCTTTTAGATATATATCTAGCAGTGAGATGGCTGACTTATATGGCAGTTCCATTTTTAATTTTTTTAGGAGCTCCAGAGTGTTCCCATAGTGGTTGTATTAATTTACATTTCCATCAATAGTTTCTCTTTCTCCACATCTTTATCAGTATTCATTATTGCCTGTCTTTTGATAAAAATCGTTTTAACTGGGGTGATATGACATTCCAGTGTATTTTTCATTTGAATTTCCTTGATGATTAATAATATTGAACATTTTCTCATATACCTGTTGGCCATTTGTATGTCTTTCTTTGAGAAATGTTAGACCTTTCGACTATTTTTTTAATCAGATTATTTGATTTTTTAAAATTTGTAGATGATACCCATGAATGAAATCCCTAAAAATATACAGAAATCTCCCAGAAATCAGTAAGTTAAGCAGAGTCATAGGATACAAGATCATCATATTTTTGTGATGGTAGAAATCAAACTGGTAGAAATCAAAGTCATAACCACAATACCAGTTACAATTACTCCAAGAAAATGAAATGCCTAGGTATACACTAAAGCAAACATGTCTGAGATGTTTATGCTGAAAATTATACAGTGCCAATGTAAAAATTCACAGAAGATCTAAATAGAGTAACATAGTATGTTTATAATTTTTTTTATCTATCAAAAAATCAAATAATCTGATTAAAGCTTCTTATGTACAGAGCTTCTTCTAGTTATTAATCCCTTGCCAGATGAGTAGTTTGCAAATATTTTTTCCCACTCTGTAGGTTATCTCTTTCCTTAGTTGAATGTTTCATTTGCTGTGCAAAAGCTTCTTAGCTTGGCTTGATCCCATGTGTTCAATTTTGTTTCAGTTGCTTGTGTTGTGGGGGTATGTGTATTTGTCCACTTCTCCACAAATACAGTCATCATTACTGTAGCCAAATAGCAATTCTTAATGTTCATTAAAAGGATTCTTCACGATTCACACTTTAACCTTCTTTGTCAAAATTGATTTAGCTATTTCAGGGTCTTTGGCTCGCCATAACTTTTAGAATAAACTACATCTAAAAACAAATCAAAACAAAACTAACAGAAAAATACCCCTAGGATTTTATTAGAAGTTGCATACCAGTTTGGGCAGAAAAGACTTCTTTACTGCATGGAGTCTTCAAATTTATAAACATAGTATGTTACTCTGTTTATTTAGGTCTTCTGTGAATTTTTACATTGGCACTGTATAATTTTCAGCATAAACATCTCAGACATGTATGCTTTAGTGTATACCTAGGTATTTCATTTTCTTGGAGTAATTGTAACTGGTATTGTGGTTATGACTTTGATTTCTACCAGTTCCTTGTTATCATATAAAAATGTGATGATCTTGTATCCTATGACTCTGCTTAACTTACTGATTTCTGGGAGATTTCTGTATATTTTTAGGGATTTCATTCATGGGTATCATCTACAAGTAAAGACAGTTTTATTTCTTACTTTCCAGTATGCATTTCATTCTTTTCCTTGTCTTATTCTAGTGACTAGAATTTTCAGTTCTATCTTGAATAAGAGGTGAGAATGGACACTCTTTGCCTTGTTTCCAATCTTACTAGAAAAAAATATTCATTTTTAACTATTAAACATGATATCTATAGGATTTTCGAATGTGCTATTTTTTTATATTGAGATAATTACCCTGAATTCCTAATTTGGTGAGAGATTTTATCATTTGTGAGTACTGAATTTGATCAAATGCTTTTTCTGTGTAAATGGAAATGATCATATGATTTTTATTCTTTAGCTCGTTGATATGATGTTTTATACTGATGAATTTTCAAATGTTAGACCAACTTGCATTCCCCGAATAAATCTGATTTGAACCCATTTGGTTATGATGCTATTATTCTGCGAATATTTTAAAATCTGAAGCAGTGTTTCACTCCTGCTCATCCCTGTTTGCTCATGACATTTGTTTGTCTCAGAAACAAAAAATCATTTGTGCTGTTGAATTGATAACATTATGGATTAGGTTAATTATCTCTCTGTGGTGTGTTTTAACTTGTACTTCTATTCTCTACACTAGAGGAAATAAACCTACAGGCTTGATAAGAATCAAGTTATTATTAATTTATTTTGGTTCATGAGCATTTACAGTTGGTGCTTTATCTTTTCTATAAGGCACCCTATTTTAAAAAGACTCTTATTTCTGTTAAAAGTTTTCAGTGGGTTCGTGTTTTCTAACTTATATCCATTAATTTGGGATCTCTGGTAAAATCTACAATTCGTTTTTCACCTATTTACATCAAAATTGCATCACATTCCAATATAGTTACAATACCAGACAATAATTGAGATAGTTTGGCCCCCCCGCCAAAATTGATGAGTTAGCATAGCAGACACTAGGGTTAAGTAAGGAGAAATATTTTAGCGAAAGAGATTTTTTTTTTAAGTGGGCAGTTCATTAATGAATATGTTCTTGGCAGACACTTATGCTTCTCAAGTCTGTGTCATATATATATATATATATATATATATATATATATGAAATATGGGGAAAGGGGCAAGGGAGGGGAGGAGAGGGGCAAGGTTGGGGTGGAGGGAGGGTAATCGGTGGGGCCACACCTATGGTGCATCTTAGAAGGGTACAGGGGAGCCTTATGAAATGCAGAATACAAATGTCTTCATACAATAACTAAGAAAACGCCATAAAGGCTATGTTAATCAGTTTGATTAAAATAGTTCCGATTGTTTACGAAACCAGCACATTGTACCCCTTGATTGCACTAATGTACACAGCTATGATTTAATAATAATAAAAAAATTAAAAAAAGGAATCTGATACTAACCACTTAGTTATTACAAAAGCATCCTGTGTTTCCGGTAACCTACTTCCCATGCACTTCTGCTGTGATTTATCTTTATAAATAAATATATATTGGGGAAGGGCAAGGACTGTAGCCTTCCCTTGGATTACATATAAACTTCTAAGTCTCTCTCCTAAGTAAATATGAAAACTCAAATATTGGTTATTGAATAATACAGTAAGTATCTTAAAAACAAAACTCTCCTTCACAGTCTTCCCCAGCTATCACAGTGTTTTTCGATCTTTCCTTTATTTGAATCCAAAGACTAAGAATCATCCTCCAAGACACCTTGCTTCTTTCTTCCTTAACCAAGTCCAGCAGAATTTGTCTTGCACATACTAATCACAGGTATCAACTCATCTCTTTTCCTAGAGATGCCTCTCTACATCTCTTAATTAACTTTCCTTTTTCCTAACCTCATCACCCATGAATAGTCACAGGATCCTGCCATATTTAACCTTCTAACATACAAATCTGGTCATACTTTCAACCTTGAAATTTAACATTATCTTAAAATTAAGGCTCAAATTCCATACAATGGCAAAGAAAACCTTCTGATTTCTACTCACTTTCCTTTGTATACAATATAATCAAATAAAACTATTCCCTGGCATCCATATGACTTTTTATGTCTGTGCCTTTGTCTCAAAAAGGGTTTCTGCCTGGAATATTTTCTCCAAAAATTTAAAACAAAAGAAATATTCAGAGTTTTTAATGGACTATGTAACATGAGCACCAATAAATCAGATGGGATACCAGCCAGTAAATCCCATTGGTTGTGCCAGGTGAAGAGTAGTCCTGCTCCAAAGCCTTAGAGTTCTATAGGAAACTATTTGATAGCTGTCTTCTTCCACAATATTGGTTCCCCCAGACTCCCATAATCTTATATAGATATTAAAGTAAGGATCATATCATGTCCTTTTCAATAGTTATATGCCTTTTTTATCCCCTTCTAGTCTATAAACTTTCTGGGGATAAAAATCCCTCATTCATCTTAGATCCCATTATCAGCCTTAGGATAAAGCCTGTCTCACTGTACTGAAGAAAGACCTCCATGTTTTTGAAATCAAGAAACAACTGGCATCCCCACCATAAAAGCTTTCATATCCTTCCACACCTTGTTAATCTCTCCCTACTCTGTGCCATAATTTCTTCAAGTTACTCCTTGCAGATCAGTTAGTCTTTCCTGTTAGATTATGGATCGATTAAGGGCATGGATCATGTCTTCATGTCCCTGTGTTTAGCACAGTGACTAGCACTCAAATTTGCTCACTAAAGGATTATTAGTCCAAATAACAGAGGATCAAATGAGCTCAGTAATCATTGGTTCAACAAAGATCTATAACAACTAAGACCCATTAGGTCTTTGGTTCCTACAAAGCCTAGACTTTGTTAATGGGTATTTTGTGTATTTTTTTCCCCTGAAATAAGTGTAGAAACCCCATGAGTATGTGGCATGTCTTCTTAGTTTCTCCCATAGAGCTTATTATCTATGAATATCTACAAGTCACTAAGAGACAACTTTGATACAAATAAACATGAATTTCTGTTAGTAAGTAAACATGGAAAATTAAAAGCTAACTGTGTAGGTAATAGAAATCCTGTCAGCTAGCAGAAAGAGTGAGATACACCTACCCTTTCCTCCTGCTGTTAGAATTCATGCTTCTTTCCCTCATTACCATGCCAGCTAGCTTCCTGAATGCCACTATGAGGAACTAATTGGTTTTCTGGATTCTGGATTTCCTATACACCTCATGCAGACATCTCTCACAGCAGGGACAAGACTATCGTAGAAGCTGTATCTTGCTTCTAGTTTAAACTGTTCTGCCTGCTTTCCTGGTCAATCATTTAAGAAAACCTAAAAAACATGTCTTCTGTTATTGCTGTTTTGTTCCCAGGTCAACATCTCCCGGAGAGCCAGCATGTCTTATTCAAACCCTTCACTTTCTCTCTAAGGAAACGATGGTGTTGTCTAAATAGTCTTCTATTTGGTCCACAGCAGCTTTAAATCAATTCATATTACACAACTGTTGAATTTAAAAACAAAATCCACAGGGAAAAGAAATGGTGGTTTCTAGCTAAGAGTATATGTACCTGATTTACTGTTTCTATTACATTTAATGCATTTAAAATTTGTAAACAGACATTCCCTAAACCCTATGACAATGTTAGTTACCTATTAAACTTAGCTGGGCCTTAAATGTTTCCCATAGTTCTATTTCCCTAGAGTGAAAACTTTCCTGTAAGTTAAAGCAGGGACTATAGAATGAAAAATACTAGACTTCAGAATATGGTTCACCTCTTACGAGGTGTGTAACCTCATTGAGTTGTTATGGAACAAGGTTAGGCTGCAAAGAGTTTTATTAGTACTGTTCTTGGTCCAAAATAATTGCTCAAAAATACGATTTAGCATTACTATATCTCAATATTACTTATGAAAAATCATAAAATCTGCTTTTATTGAGCAACTCTTACAATTCTCAAGTAAATGTATTATCTGTTGGTACTCAAATAATCTTGATAGTGGACCCAAGCTAATGTATTCCTATTTCTTCTCTGCTAAAATGCATGATGGCATATACAGATAAAAGAGCAGGAATGTAGAACAATAATGAGATGGGCAGAGGGATTTAAATGAAAGCATGATGGTGGAGAGACACGCTTATAGCTTAAAATCCAGCTACCCAAGTCCAAGGTACTCACATCCCAGCCCAGGGGTGGGGGGCAATACAAGACATTTAATGAAAAGCCAGAGGACAATATATGGAAAATGACTACTCAAAAAAAATCCATATTATATAGTACATTTTAATTACCCCCTGTTGAATGGGAAAACATAATCCACGGGGGGAACAAAGGGTGGCTTCTCATCAAAAGTATATATACCTGGTTTTACTGTTTCTATTAAATTTGAATCTACGGAAATTTGTAATTAAACATTACCTGAGAACATTTTGACAATGTCAGGTTTGTATTAGAACAAATTGGATCTTAACCTAGAAAAGTGATCAGTACACAGAAGACTTTCAATAACTATTAGCTAGCCTCCAAAATTATTTTTCCCCAAGTACTGTGTTCCATTCTGGAGATACAAAGAATATTACATGCTCTAAGATAGCATACTAAGAATTGTGCAGATAGGAGAAACAAACAAACAAAAAAATCTTTACCACTGCTATTAACAGTCAAAAGTCACTTAAGGAGTGTGAGGATTGGCACATGATTTAAAGGAAATGAAATACAAAAACCAAAAGGTTAGATATTAATAAGACAAAACAGAAAAAATGGAAAAAATTGGATTATAGCTTAAATAAACCAACCAGCACTGAAATGATATTTTCCCTGCTGGTACTCCCCAAAAGAGAATCAAGAGAACACTATAAAGTGGTGTTTGTTTAGAAAGGCATTATATTTCTTTTTATATCTGTCTAGAAGCTAGCTTTATGTGCAAAAATCGTCCAAGAAAAAGATTATGGCAAAGACCTATGCAGCATCCCTTTTTATATATATAAAAAAAAGTTCTTTTTTTAATATATAAAAAAGTTCCCTTTTTTTTATATGTAAAAAAAGAGGGATGTTGCATAGCATCTCCGAACACTCCCTCCTCCTCTTCTCCAGCGTATGCAAAGTAAGGGTTGATCAACTGTTTGGTTCTGCCCATCTGGTCTGAGGGCTGGTTCAGGGATGGGCAGGTCTCCCATTCCATTGGAGAAGGCTTACACTTGGGATACATGTCTGAACCCTGAAGGAGAAGCAAGTTCTTGTCCCCTGAGATAGCTGAGCTTGGGATTCTGGCTCCCATCCTGCATGTACCAGATGGATGCCAAAAGAGAAGAAAGCAGAGATGGAAAGAGAACAGGCTACAAAAAATGTTCACTGAATGCGTTAAAAAAACTGAATAATTTGAGAAGTAGGTATAAAACATTTGAACTTGGTAAGAAGTCATAATCAAGTTATAAGGAATAAAAAAGCTGCCTAAAATAAATAAGTATACATATTGACTTTAAATCATTAGATATTAGTATTCTTGAGTACAAAGAAATAAAAATTTAGTAAGAAAGTGACAGACAGCATTTTTAATCACAGTCTGTACATATAAAGAAGAAAAATTGATTAGTATTCACATTCGGAGATTTTTATCAATAAATCTACCAAATTAAATAACCAAAGAGATGAAATATTCCATTTCCTAAAATGTTATCTTTTAGGATTTCGACACTAAAGTTCTAAAGTATAATTTTCAGCAAACAGAGTTGTTTTTGTTTTTTTTTTAAAGATGTATCATACTCCTGAGTAGCACACTCTTCACTTTAATATGGAAGAATTAGGGCAGACATTTCACAAAAGAAGAAAAAAGTGATACTGGATGTCTTTTGCAAATTAAATCACCCCAAATTGCCTAACAAATAAGAGATATCTTACTAAATGCTGAATTATGAAAAGAGGTAGAGTGAAATAATATACTCTTATCAAAGCTACTTTGACTTTTCATGGAACAGTTCTAAATCTAACAAAAATGGGGGAAGGGAAAGAAAGAAATAAAGGGAAAAAAAAAAACATCCAAAAGAGATCATTACTTTGAAAAATTATAGGGTATCAAGCATGATTTTAAAGACATTTTTCAACATTTGCAAAATAGAATCACAGCAGTATAATGGATGAGCATTAATCCAGGACTCAATTAAATAGATGCTCACCTAGAAGAAGAAATTGCAGAATATTTTTAGCAAGTTACAGCAGGAGAACACAACAGCCTGAAAATCACAGCACATGATACACTACAAAACACCACACTCATATAATAGTGCTTTATTTGAAATTAAAGGGTTGGGTTCAATTCTAGCCTTTTCACAAACCATTTGGTTTTAACTTTATATATACCACCCAAGCAGCTGCTGCCTTTACCAGGCAACCCTTTCTTTCTCAGGCAAGCCATAACAGTTCTGCTATAGACAAGAAATTGCTTTTAGAGTTCTTAAGAAGTGATAAAAAAAAAAATCCCATCAGAACAGCAATAAAGGAACACTCCTATGGTGACCAAACAGGGAAAGTGAAACAAAACAACAGGCGTGTGATTTCTAAGCAAGAATTTTTCTGATTTGAGAAATAAAACTGATCTATTCCAAGAAGCATTCGATATATTTCTACTGTAACGGCATTACATCAGAACAGAATATAATTCAGATGGAATAAAGCCAGTCAATCAAAGGGCCAAACAGGCTAATGATGTTGCCAGCTTCAGGAAATTTCCTAGTCTCTAGGATACTGGACTCAAAAAACAAACAAACAAACCACAAAAAAAAACAGGTTTCACAGGACTCAGGTTTTATATATCAATAACTGCACTTAATTTGAAAGGAATCAGAATGAGCTTCATAGAAAGCCAAGCATCAATTTTCCTTTGATCCCTGCAATGACAGAATACATGTGGGAAAGGGGTCCTCAAACCTTAGATACCCCCTTAGCATAAGCTCAGCCATTTTAGGTAGACATTTAGAGGAACTGGGCCAAGAAATCGAACAAATTAAGCCAAAAGTCAAACTGTAAACAATGGCCAAGTTGAAGGTTGGGAGGCTGAACCACAGAACAATGGTTAAAGCTCCACATCTCCAGAATATCACAGGGCAATTACACCTGGAATATCACAGAGTGGACTTTACACACTGGCTAGGGGTCCCTCTGCCTTGCTTTTCCAGCAGATGGCCTTCCACTTTTTACAAGGCCTCCAGCAGATGACCTTTGGTCTCTGACATGGCACACCCTGCCACCTCCTGAGCTACACTTACACCACACCCTGGATTGCTTTTAAAGAGACTACTTACCCTAACTTGGGGCTGTCACCCTTTTCTTTTTCTGGTGGCAAATCTACTAATTCTACTTGGCCTGGTTCTTTGCAGCACCTTTCTACCTTGTGACATCTAACAATACATACCTCATGTTTTGTATTTAAAATCAGTATTTATAGAAAGTTCAAATGAAAGCTATTGATACTTTAAGCAAAATCTTGAGTCTAGAAGTTTGCTATGGCTGGTAACTGAGAAAAAAGGGAAGGGAGCAAGTCAAGGCCATCTAAGAAAAAAGATCTAAATTTCTTTGATGTAGTAGAATTAAAATATGAAATGTACATGTCATTATATGATCAGAAATAGTTTAGATGCTCAGTCCTCAGGCTTGTTATCATTAATTCTGAAGAGTCTAACTTACTGAATTTCATACCCAGTAATTGGTGATATTAATGGAGATAGCCACATTCTTATATCAACATTACTGCAATACCTTATATAAATTCTTAGGATTAATTGATTAAATTGTTATTCATGGTGTTAACTAAAATCATTTAAATAAAACAAAACTGCAGCTGAGAATGAAGCAAAAAAAGAAAACCACTAAACCTTCAACTAGATTTCCAAGAATGCTATTGCAGTTCAACGTAAGAATAAGGAGGTTTCTAGATTCTCTACAGTAACAACCTTGTGGTTATAGCAAACAAGTACCACTTCTAATGATCAACATCTATAGACATGTGATGGATGAGTCTCCTTCAGATGACCGATTTTGGAGGAGTTTAAACATTACTTTCCAAACGGAATTACATCGTCTTACAGAAATAGAGTTTTCAAGCCTGTTATTTAGTTGTTAGTTTCAACAAGTACTGCCTGAAAGAGAAAAAGGGAATAGATTCTAAAGGCCATTGTTGCACTGTGATATATGGAAAATTCATAATAAAAAATAAGAAAATATACCATCCTATCCAAAGCTTTCAGGTGCTTCAAAATCTATAAACAACTTAAATTAGCTCCCTTCTGTTTAGCATAACTTCTAATATTTGAATCGCATCATGGTAAAATAGAAGAGTATCTTAAATAATGATCTTTCTTGAAAACTAAAGAAACTGAGGCCCAGAGAGGTCAAGTGATATCCTTCTAGAGACTAATTCAGGACCAGAACCAAGCTCTTCTAATCTTGGATTCCTTCTATTCTAAGATATGATTAGGAGAGTATTAACTTTAATCCTGGTAGATGACACCCAAATTGAAGACACTCTTTGTCAGTCTACTAATTACAAAAGACTCCTAATAGTCAACTGCAGAGATTTAGATAAGTGACTAGAAAACTCATCTGACCCACAGAATGGTAGTAAACATTTGCATGTAGTCAACAAGGGATCATTGCAACTCAATAATAAAAAGACAAATGACCCAATTAAAAGATGTGCAAAGGACCTGAATAGACATTTCTCCAGGGCAGATATACAAATGGCCAATAAGCACACAAAAACATGCTCACATCATTAGTCATTAGGGAAATGTAAATGAAAAGCACAATATGATACCACTTCATCAAAAGACAAATAATAACACATGTTGGCAATGAGGTGGAGAAGTTGGAATCTTACAGCATTCTGGTAGAGACATAGATGATACAGTGACTTTGGAAATCAGCCTGGGAGTTCCACAAATAGTTAAATATTGACTTACTATATTACCTAGCAATTTCACTGTTAGGTATATAACCAACAATTAAAAAATAATGCCACATGAAAACTTAAACCAATGTTTATAGCTGTATTATTCATAGTAGTCGAAAAGTGAAAATGATCCTAATGACCATCAAGTTATGAATGGGACAAACAGCACATGGGGTACACCTAAACAGTGGACTATTATTCCAACAATAAGAAGGAATGACATACTGACACCTGCTACAACATGGATGAACCTCAAAAACATCGTGCTAAGAGAAAAAAATCAACTGTAGAAGACCACTTATTACAGGATCCCACTTACAAGAAATATCCAAAGTTGGCAAATCCTAGGGGCAGAAAGTAAACTAGCAGTTTCCAGGGACTGGTGAGGAATTTGTGGCAAATGGAGAGTGACTGCTAATGGGAGCCGAGTTTCTTTGGAGCATTGATGACTATGTTGTAAAATTACTTCTGATGATGCTACACAACTCTATAAATACCCTAGAAACCTCTGAATTGTACACTTCGAATGGATAATTATATGAATTTTATCTCAAAAGTTGTTCCAAAAATTGTCTTCTGAACCTATATTCCCCTGTTCCAGTTAGTTTCCCAACTAACAGCAGGACTATTGTTAGAGCATGCAGTGCCTCTTTGGGAATTATAAAAAGCTACCTCCTCTTGAAGGGACAGTGAGAAAGTTATCTTTTACCCACACTGTCACAGTCAGACCTAGGCCAGGAGGCCTCAATGAAGAAAGAAGCTTTAGGTGGGTTCTCCTAGGAATGCTGAGGCACAGCATGGATGAACATGCATGGGAGAGGTTGATGAATCACTTGGGTAGAAGAGACAATTGTCAGGTTACTCGTAAAGGATATTATCAAGTCATTGTGCTTAAATGTACTTAATAGAAATGCGTGATCTTCATAAACCACTCAGCCCAGCAACATTGTGCCCCACCCCACCAAATACACTGGTCTTCTAATGTTTTCTCTCTCACTGAACTGCACTACCATCCCTCCAATTATAGGAGATATAGTATTCTACAGTCTCCACCTTGAATCCATTACCAAGCTGTATCATTTCTATTTCAAGATTTCTAAATTCAATTTCTCCTTAACAGTCATCAACTATATAAACAAAGGTAATCATTTCCTAGTTTCCTCTTGGTCTTCTTTTCATTCCTGATCCCTGTTAGTCTAACAATCACAGAGCAGCCACAATTATCTTTATAAATAAAAATGTATCACCTTGTATACGGGCTTCAAAAGTGCTTGGGATAAGATGGTTGAAGTACACTTGATCTACCTATCCTGTGACTACTTCTGCCAACTCAGCTCATGCCATCACCCCTTCCCTGGTGACACTTCAATGAACTTTATTCAGGTCTAAACTATTCTGAGCTCTTTCTTATCTCACTTTCTTTGAGGCTGAAGAAGAATTTTCTTTACCAAAGGTATATAATGAGGAAAGATAAAGCTAGTGTTTTCCTTTATAGTATCTGTCACAGTTTGTGTATGTGTGTGTATAGGTGTGTATTAATCTGATGTAATTATTTTTCCTCCTAGATTATAAGTTGCACGGGTTTTCAAGGATGTTCTCAGAAGGCCACCTTTTTTGGAATGCCTGGTGGACAGAAAATACATAGTACATTCACTGAATAAATGAATGAATGCTAGTTTTGGAGTCCCTGAAATTTCTTTTAATTGCTCACTCTTTTCATTATAATTCAAAGTGAAAAATGCTTTCTTTATGTCTGAAAGATACTGTGGTTGGACCACTTAATTGAATTAGGAAATTGTATGGTCATCTAATAGAGACCTCAGCAGTACAGATTCCAAATCCAACTCAAAGTGAATGGCCCAGATAATGCTCTCCAATATTCAAGCAAAAAAGTGTGTCCCAGGATAGAACACAGTTTGCGGATGGAATATTGGATAGCATTATCTGTGCTGGGATGCAACACACTATCCAATATTCAAACGCAAACGTGTGTCCTGGAATGCTTATCATTATGAATTTTGGAGAAAATGGATTAGGAAACCTTATGTTTGCTCTAAGCATGTTCTGCCTAGTCTATTCCAATCATTCATATATCTGTACCTTAAAGGTATAAGAATAATTGGGAAAACACATGATGTCTAGTAGAAATTTAGATTAAGATACCAGTCTATGGCATCTTTTCAGTCAACTACAGAAGATGTACAAAAGATATGTATGCACATTTTAAGAAAGGAAAAAATTGTATTAGAATTGTAATACACAATATATACTGATAATGTTTATTCTCTTGATATTGTATCTTGTATCTCTTGTAATTGCAGAAGTCTAATATGACTTGAGTATTACAATTCAAATACAGGTTTTTCCTTTCTTAACATGTGTGTACATTTTGTTAGCACTCGCTGGATTTCCCCATAATATGCAGCCGGAAATAGTATTGTGATACCATGACTATCCTAGGATATCTGTGGTTATTGTACAAACTGCATAAAACATTTTTATAATTAAAAAGACAGATAACAAATACATTCATTTATATGGAAAAACATAAAGGGGGGGTAAGCAAGATGGCATACTAGAAACATCTCCTTAGTAGCCACGTGTGGATAGACAGGGGAAAGAAAATTCCAACCACCTCAAGCCAGAGGACTCCACCCAGGAAAATCACTCCAGAAGCACAATGAAGCAGTGGTGGACTATTAGGAGCCAGCAAGAAAGTCTGGAGCTGAGATGAAGTGCTTGGGAATGGGGAAAAGGGGAACTGACTGGCCAGCCTGCCCAATGAGAACTGAGGACAAGAAGGCCTCTCCTGTGGTTTTTTGATTTTGGACTAAACTGCTCTTTGAAACTTCCTTGGAAGGCTTACATGAGTTGATGGACTAGATCAGTGTCCAATCCTTAGGATCGAATACTGTGTGGGGTAGGTCTCTAGGAGCTTGGTTGCTAGCTGAGTACCATTATTGTAAGAAGGTTGTGTGTGAAAAATGGTCTGCAGGGTCCTAGTACATGGCTAGTTTGATTGTGCCTTCTGAGTTCAGGCATCCACCTTGGGGTGAACTGAGCAGCCCTTGGAACTGTTGTCAGGGGACACTGCAATACAACCTCCTAAGATATCTAGCTTTAGGACTCCAATACTGTGAAGACTCAGTGCTGACCAAGCAACCAGGCACTGGTTGAGGTCAACTAAGATAAGACCCAATCTCCTCGGCAACAAGTAGAGAGTGGGTTCTGGCCATAATTTTTCACAGCAAAACAGCATATGTTCTCTGTCTCCTGACGCCACAGTACTACATGATGTCCAGGCACATATATGTGTGTGTGTGTGTCTGTGTGTGTGTTTATATTATACATATATTTATGTTTGTGTATGTGTCTGTAAAAAATATGTATAACATACACACACACATAAATACATACATATATATATATATATATATAGTTCCTTTTTTGGTTGTATTTCTATTTTTTCATTTTTACTTTCTTCAGTACTAAGGGCTCCTCCATTTCTGTTATTATTTTTCAGCCTCTTTTATTACATCTTTCTTTGTTATTTCTCTCCATTTTTCTCTCTTCTGGTAGAGATTTTTCTACTTTTCCCATCTTTCCACACATATTTCTCATACAACAAAAAAGATATCCCTTGTTTTTCATTACCTTATATAACCGTATTTTTAATTTTCCTTATTCTTATTGATTTTTCTTTCTCTGAAAGCTGGGAGGGTCTGGCTGGAGGCCATGGTATTGGTCTGACTCAAGGAGGTCACAAGTTCATGGTCTGGGATCTTCTTCTAGTTTTAGCCTTTGGAAAGACAATATTGGCAGGTCCCCACTACAACATATTGCTGAATTTTAATTTTTTTCTATTTATTTATTTTTCTCTCTTTCCCTATTTGACATAGGTAAAGTCTTGCCTTTTCACAGGTTGTAAAGAGCTCCAGACTTTGAGGGACCCCCTACTCAGTCTGACTCCCCAAAGTCCTAGAGTTGCAAGTGTGGCCATAGCACTCTGCCAACACTGCATTTCTCCTGTCCCTCTCTTTCTGTTCTTTAATCCCCTCTGTTTTTCTTTTTTTCCTTTTTCTCCATTCTCAATCTTTACACTTCTCTTCCTTTTGGTCTTATACCAAAAAGCCACTGTAACACATAAGCTTTGAGATAAATTAATTTAAAGTGAAGAAGGAATGAAAAGGAAAAAAACCAGGGGAGGAAGTGAACAAGAAGAAAACACATATGCAGAGTAACCAACAGAAAAATTCTAGAAACACAAAAAACATGAATAGAGCACCCCCCACATTATGGACCATGAGTCAGCTATCACAGAAGATTCCACCTCTAAAGAATTAACAGTGACAGGGAGAAAAATATGGATGTCAAAAGAAATAAAGGAATTGATGAGAAAGTGGAAGAACAGAACAAAAAAGGATGAAAGACATGAGAAATATAGAAAGAATATGGCGGTGCTTATGGAATTGAAGGAGTCAATCAGGTAATTTAAACATGAGTAGAAAGTATTAATAACAAATTATACCATAGAGAAGAAAGAATCACAGAGTTAGATTATGGAGCTCTTGAGTCAATACAGGCAGTTAAAGAGGCAGAAAAGAAGAAAAAAAAAGCAGAATATTTTCTCAGAGAGTTACAGGACTTCACAAAGCATTCAAACGTTTGAATTATAGGTATTCCTGAAGGGGAAAAAGAATACCCCAAAGGAATGGAAGTTCTACTGGAGGATATCACAAATGCAAACTTCACAAGTATCACTAAAAATTTAAAAACACTCATTTTACAGGGATATTGAACCCCAGGTCATCTCAACACAAACAGAGCATCTCCAAGACATATTGTAAAGAACCTGTCCAAAGTCAACATAAAAGAGAAAATTCTGCAAAAATCTAGGAGTAAGCATCAACTGACCTATGGGAACAGAGCTAGCAGGGTGACAGCAAACTTTTCAACTGAAACTTTCCAAGCTGGAAGAGAATGGTCATCTACCTTCAACTTTCTTAAACAAAACAACTGTCAGCTCATAATTTTATATCCTGCTAAACTAGGCCTCAAGATTGATGGAGAAATCAAATATTTTACTAACATGCAAACATTTACAAAATCTGCCACAAGGCCAGCTCTACAGGAAATACTTAGACCTATCTTCCACACTGACCATCACAATGGTCCACCAA
This sequence comes from Arctocebus calabarensis, assembly GCA_963573935.1. Taxonomy (NCBI): domain Eukaryota; kingdom Metazoa; phylum Chordata; class Mammalia; order Primates; family Lorisidae; genus Arctocebus; species Arctocebus calabarensis. The sequence goes on from CAUYON010052903.1 coordinate 18,910, forward strand.
AAGTAAACACCAACAAAATAAAGTACAAACCCTACCTTTCACAATGAAGCAGAGGATAAAACTAAGCAACAGACCTTCACAAAATAAGATGAATAGAATTCCACCATACTTGTCAATTCTCTCAGTAAATATTAATTTACTTGAGAATAAATTGAATTTCCCACTGAAGAGGCACAGCTTGGTAGATTGGATAAAAAGCACAAGCCATCCATAGGTTGTCTTCAAGAAACACATCTATCTTCGAAGGACAAATCAAGATGGGATGGAACATAAAGGGATGGAACACAATATTTCAAGAAAATGGAAATCAGAAAAAGGAGGGATCACAATCCTATTTTCAGATACAAGTGAATTTAGAGCAACTAAAGTTAAGAAAGACAAAGCTGATCACTTCATTCTGGTCAAGGGAACAATACAGCAAGAGAACATTTCAATTCTAAAGATTTATGCACCCAACATAAATGCTCCCATATCTATGAAACAGACCTTGATTAGTCTCAGTAATATGATATCCCATAACACCATTATAGTAGGGGAACTTAATGCCCCTCTGGCAGAACTGGATAGATCTTCTAAACAGAAACTAAACAAAGATGATAAATGTGACCATAGAACAAATGGGCTTAATAAACACATACACAACACCCCATCCCAAAGCTAAAGAATATACATTTTTCTCATCAGCCCATGAAACATTCTCCAAAATAGGTCACAACACCCCATCCCAAAGCTAAAGAATATACATTTTTCTCATCAGCCCATGAAACATTCTCCAAAATAGGTCATATCCTAGGATACAAATTAAACTTCAACAAAATCAAAAGAATTGAAATTATACCTCATATCTTCTCAGACCACAAGGCAATAAAGGTAGTATTCAGCTCCAACAAAAATATTCATCCTAACAGAAAGCCATCAATATTAAACAACCTTATGCTGAGTGACAGTTGTGTGAAGGAAGAGAGTAAGGAGAAAATTGTTAAATTTCTCAAATATAACAACAGTGAAGGTACCAAAACTTATGGGATACTGCAAAAGCAGACCTAATCATTAGATGCTACATCCAAAAAACAGAAAAGGAGCACATCAACAGGCTAATGAATCATCTTAAAGAAATGGAAAAGGAAGGACACTCTGATCCCAAACCTACCAGAAGAAAAGAAATAACGAAAATTAAATCAGAAATAAACAAAATTGAAAACAAAAGAATCATTCATAAAAAGGGAAACATAAAAGTATTTCTTCAGAAAAATAAATGAAATCAATGAACTTTTGTCCAGATAAACTAGAAACAGAAAAGTAAAGTCTCTAATAATCTCAACCAAAAATGAGAAAGGGGAAAAACAATAGCCATCACAGAGACACAAGAGTTTATCTTTGACTACTCCAAGAAACTCTATGCCAAGAACTTGGATAATCTGAAAGAAATGGACAAATACCTGGAATCACACCCTCACCCTAGAAATAACCACGAATAAATAGATCTCTTGAACAGACCAATATCAAGCACCAAGATCAAAGAAAGAATAAAAAATCTTCCAACAAATGAAATCTCTGTACTAGAGCTAGAACCTATACCGCAGAAACTATTCCAAAACATCACCTTCATACCAAAACCAGGAAAAGAGCCAACTAAAAATGAGAACTGCAGACTAATTTCCCTAACGAATATGGATGCAAAAATACTCAATAAAATCTTAGTTAATAGACTAAAGCTTCACATTATAAAAATCAAAATCATAATCATGCAGCTTCATCCTAGGGATGCAAGGCTGGTTTAATATACACAAATCCATAAGGGTAATTCACCATATCAATAAAAGCAAAAACAAAGACCATATGATCCTCTCAATGATGCAGAAAAGCACTTGATAAAATTCAGCATCCTTTTCTAAAAAGAATACTGAAGAAAATAGGCATAGGTGGCACAATTCTAAACTGATTGAAGCCATCTATGACAAACCCACAGTTAATATCAACTGAATGGAGTAAAACTGAAAGCTTTTCCTCTCAGAACTGGAACCAGACAAGGTTGTCCTCTATTGGCACTATTATTCAACATAGAGCTGGATGTTCTAGCCAATGCAATCAGGCAACAGAAGGATATAGGGGGCATCCAAATTGGGGTAGAGAAGTCAAACTCACACTGTTTGTCAATGATATGATCTTATACTTAGAGAAACCCAGAGGTTCAACTACAAGACTCCTGGAAGTGATCCAGAAATACAGTAGTGTCTCAGGGTATAAAATCAATGTCCACAAATCAGTATCTTTTGTATACACCAACAACAGACAAGTTGAGAAGTGAATAAAAGGCACAATTTTGTTCTTAGCAGCTTCAAAAAAAGTGAAATACCTAAGCATATACCTAACAAAAGAGGTAAAAGATCTCTGCAAAGCAAATTATGAAACCCTAAGAACAGAAATAGAAGACATTGACAAATATTAGAGTACACCATGCTCCTAGGTGGGAGGAATTGACATTGTTAAAATGTCTACTCAAATTAGAGCAATCTACAGATTTAATGCAATCTCCATTAAAATACCAACATCATATTTTGAAGAACTGGAAAAAATAGTACTTCATTTTGTATGAAATCAGAAAAAAACCTTGTATAGTCAGGGCAATTCTTAGTAATAAAAATGACACCAGAGACATCTCCGTATCCGACTTTAAACTATATTACAAGTCCACAGTGACCAAAAATAGAGACATAGTTACATGAAACAGAATAAAAACCCAAGAGATAAAAAAGTCTCTAATTGCCATCTTATCTTTGATAAACCAAACAAAAGCATATCTGGGGAAAAGAATCCATATTCAATAAATGGTGTTGGAAGAACTAGATAACCACATATTAAAGATTGAAAATGGACCCACACCTTTCATCACTTAACAAAAGTTGATTCAAGATGGGTAAAAGATTTAAATCTAAGGTGTGAAATAATAAAAATTCTAGAAGAAAGTCTGGGAAAAACTCTTGAGGATGTTGGCCTGGGAAAAGATTTTATGAAGACATCAGTGGCAATGGCGCCACCAACAAAAATAAACAAATGAGAGTTAATTAAACTGAATAGCTTCTGCACAGCTAATGATACAACATTGAAAGTTGTCTGAATGGGACAACTTTCAGAATGGGAAAAGATATTCAGATGTTATGAATCTGACAAATTTGATTGATTTTTAGGCTCTATAGAGAACTGAAATTAATCACCAGAAAAAGAACATACAATCCCATCTATTACTGGGGAAGAAACATGAATAGAATCTACTCTAACTAGAACCTTCTCTAAGAAAGACAGATGAATGGCTAACAAAGATATGAAAAAATGTTTATCATCCCTAATCATCAGAGAAATGCAGATCAAAACTGCCCTGAGATATCACCTAACCCCAGTAAGATTAGCCCACATCACAAAGTCTGAAAGTTGCAGATGCTGGCCTGGGTGTGGAGAGAGATAAATACTTTTACACTGTTGGTGGGATTGCAAATGAATATCAACACTCTGGAAAGACTAATGGATAATCTTAAAGTACTCAAATTAGATCTCCTATTTTACCCCACAATCCCACTACTAGGCATCTACCTAGAAGATAGGGATTCTTTTTATCATAAAGACCTTTGTGCTAGATTGTTTATCACAGCACAGTTTACAATTGCCAAGATGTATAAACAAACTAAATGCCCATCACTCAGGAATGGATTAACAAGCTGTGAGATATTTAGCCATAAAAAGATCATGACTTTATATCTTTTATATTGACCTTGATGGAACTGAAACATTCTTCTTAGTAAAAGGTCACATGAAAGGAAAAGCAAATATCCCACATATTCAATAATAATATGAAGCCACGAGACAATGCAATTCATACCCACACAGGAGAAAAACTCATTTTAATTCAAGTTGGTAAGGGGGATTAATGGAGGGGAGACAGGAGGAGGGGATTTTCAGGTGCTCCCACTTAATGAGCACAATTATAGGAGTGTATGGAACACCTTTTGGGCACGGGACACAACTACAAGAGGGATTCTACCTAACAAATTCAAATATTGTTACCTGGCTGTTCCCTCACATTAACGTGAAATTAAAAAAAAAAAAGAAAAGAAAGAAAACATAAAATATAAAGGCTGAGAAATTACTGAAAAAATGTTGACTTCTACAGAAATTTGGTTTTAAAAGTCATAGCTTTCTGAAGTGAAATGTTTGAAAAACATTGCGTTTGACTAAAAATTGGGATTTAAAAAAATTTTTTTTGAATTTAGAAAAATTGGGGGGGGGAGTTGTTACATGGATAGCTTTCCAATGCTTTAGTCAGTGCTAGAAATGTGTCCATCCCCTAATATTCTTCATGGTGCCTGTTAGATAGATTATTGACCTTCCCTTCCACCCCTTCCTCCATCTTGATTTGTTTTTGTATTTTTTAATGTATACAATTTGAATGGCATACTGAATTGTAATCTTTTGTTATAAATTTAACTTTTTAGACCATCACAGCAAAGCAGGTCTGAATGTCATCAAAATCACTTGTGTTCAAACATGAAATTTGCATTTTTAGCCACACTATTTAGTTATGAGAAATAGCACTGCCTATAACTGACAGTAAATTAGTCTTCTACCAATTATAACACAACAATTTTAGGTAACTAGTCTTTGTTAATTTTTTATTTTTAGATATATCTAGTCACTCTGAGATTCATCTTTAAAATTTTTTCCATTTGTTTACTCTTTCTTCAAACTTCTTTTCTAAGCATCATTGTGCTTTAAAATATTACAATCTAAGGAAAATGAATAATGTGCTCTCCACTCTGAAGGGGAAGGAGAAACCCTTTGTAGGGGGTGATAAAATTCTGCTTTATAGAAAAAGAGTTCAAAATGTATAGAACAGCAAAAACTGGGAGAGGAAAGGAAAAAGAGAATTCTGGGCTCAGCAGATGCTGTATTATGTATCTTTTGAAGAGAAGGTGATGGAAACATTTATAATCTAATATAATCCTTTTAATTTCAAAGTATATCTACTCATCTAGGTCAGAGATTGGACAGAGTCTGGTCCGGACTTGTTTCCTTTGATATAGACAGGTTTGGCCACAAAGTTCTTTTATAAAATCTAACTTTAGTCTCCGACATTTAAGAAGGCAAGACATTTCATGTACAGAATGGATTCTTTGCCTTGAAAAGTAATTAGCTTTGACTTTTCCTGCTTTTTCTCATTCATTGTTTCTCTCATTGAACGAGTATTGATTGAATATCTAGTACACTCTAGGCACTTTGCCAGGTTCTAGAAATCAGTGAACCACAGACCTCCCATCTAGTAAGACAGTCACAAATAAACAAATGAAAAGATGCAAAACTTCAGATAAGGATCAAGGCTATGGTGAAAATAAAAAAGACAGAAAACAATTTTAGTAAGTGACAGTGATTCAATGGAGAAACCCAGCTCTACAGATGTGGGGAGGTGGGGGCGGCACTCTCAGCACCTAAGGAAAAGCAAGGCCAGTGCAGGGAAAGAGCCGGGAGGGGGGAAGGGGACCACCTATGACAAGCAGGACAGCACAGGGAGCCATGGCAATGAGTGGAATTTACTTTGAATCTTATGAAAAAAACACTGGAGGTTTTCGACAGGGAGGGATTAATTTGTCCAGTGTGAAATAGAGGATTCGTTCTGGTTGTTGAGTGGAGACCAGGAAATTACAGGGTGCAAGAAGTTATAGAAAGAGTCATAAGTCAGAGGCTACATCAAAAGATCATCAGGCAGAAAGATGAGTGTGAGCCTGGTTCCTACTCCTGGAATACTAGTGGATGGAGTGAACAGTGGCTAGATTCTGGATATATTTTGAAGATAAATACAACTATATTTACTGGTGAATAGATGCAAAATTTGAGAGAAAGACAGGATTTAAAGATGGCTCTGTTTGGGCCTGAACAATACAACAATTGTGACTCTTACCAAAGTGGGGAAAATCAAGATTATAGTTTGGTAATAAAAGCTTGAGATATTTACTGATATCCAGAGATGGAGAACTGGCAGATAGTTATTTGAAACTGAAATTCAGGAAAGACAAGTGGTCAAGCCTAGAAACAAAAATTTAGGAGTAATTAAATGACTAAAAATGGAGAGTTCAGCAGTGGTGTGCCTTTAGAAAGAACATGCCTTCTCTGGCCTGTCCCAGACCCTAATACTCCTATGGCCTACACAAAGCTTGCTTTACTCACTACCATTATCATCCTGTGTAAGAGAACTAAATAAAATATAAAAAGAAGTTCAAGAAACAGTAGGAGGATTCTAGCTCCACAAAATGTCTAACAAGGTTGGTAAAAATAGAACCAAAGTTAAAAGAAATGCATTGCTAAGGAAAGTGAGAAAGCTACAAAACAGGGTAAGAAATTCGAGAGCTTATGCTGTGGTGGCTGGAGCAGTGTCAGTGAAGAGGATGGACAGTGTTAGGTAACCTGGTAGCTTAGATTTAATCACCCAGGGGAAAACAAAAGTTGGAAGTCTTAAGCCTAGGAAAAGGCCATTTAGAAATAAGACCTTTTGCACACATCATGCATCCTTGAAGAGCTATACTAATGGGTAAATCAAAATTAGCTTGTCTGTCTTTCACTGGGGTGGATGTAAACAAGTAAAGGAAATGGTGAAAGCGAGTAGCATTTAGACCAAAAATTCAACCTGCTAGGCCTACATCTCACAAACTTCGGGGTTTCATATTGATTTAACATCTAGTCTTTTAATAAATTCACCTACTCACTAAAATGTATTTGTGCCCTCAAAACCAGTACTTGAAACACTATTAAGGTCATTTACAGACACGCAGAGTGTTAAGAATTTGTGTCTCCTCGTTCCCAACTGAAGTTGACACTGTTCTGCCTTTTTGTTTCAGCTCACACTGTAAACAACTGTCCTTTTCACTATGTTTTTCCTGCCAATTTTTTCCTATATTTTTGCTTTTCTCTGGTGATTTTTTTTTTTCTGAGACAGAGTCTCATTCTGTTGTCCTGGGTAGAGTGCTCTAGAGTCACAGGTCACACAGCAACCTCAAACTCTCAAACTCTTGGCCTCAAGTGATCCTCCAGCCTCAGCCTCTGCGGTAGCTGTGACCACAGGAAGGTAATTTTTCTATTTTTAGTAGAGACAGGGTTTCACTGTTGCTCAGTTTGGTTTCAAACTCCTGAGCTCAAGCAATCTACCCGCTTCAGCCTCTCAGAGTGTTAAGATTGTGTGTGAGCCCCCATGCCTGGCCTTTTTTGTTGATTTTACTGTTTCTATGGACCACTAGTGTGGTACTGAAATACTGTCTAGTGTTTCTTTGTGCAAGAAATTTGAGATGTGCCATATAGAGAAAATACAGGTGTTAGATAAGCTTCATTCAGGTACAAGGTATAGTGCATTTGGCTGTGAGTTCAATGCTAATCATTGAATATAAGGTGTATTTAAAAAGAAATATACAGAAAAGAAGGATAGTTGTTGTTTGGTTGTGGAAAATATGAGGCTTACAAGAACCTAATCCTGGATTTTCTTTGGGGTGATAGTTTAGTATTCACTAATTCAATGTTAGCAGAGAGTTTATAGAACATAAATATCATCAGTAATGAAAATAAACTACTTATGATGGATCATGTCAAGCCAATATACTAACATAAAACGGTTCCCAGTTTGGTAGATCTCTGAGTCTCCTGGGCAACAGTATAACAGCTGGATGGTAAGAACACTCCTTAAACCAAGGCTAAGAAGAATCACTTGTTTGTACAAGTAAGCAGAAACCTGCTAAAGATCAAATCCTCACCAAAAAGTCAAAATATAAAATATTCACTACAAGCCAGAGTCAGATCAAAAAACTCACTGATTTAGCATCTACAATATTCTGAACAAACCAAGCACTATGAAAAAATACCTTAAATACCATAAATATCTTAACAGACATAAATAAAGGATGAAATATCCTAAGCAACATATTACCAAGTTGAATTAAAGATTAATGTTCAAGTAATGTACTATGGTCAAAATTAAATCCAATTTATGTGAGAATTAGTCACTATTTTCTTTTCTTTTTTTTCTTTCCATTGCATCCTCATTTACAAGTGAAATAAGTTTGTAATTTATCATAATATATTTTTTCCAATTAATGTATTTTTTTCCAATTTTAATATCAGATGTATCCAGATAAAGTAGAATGATTTTGAAGTATTCCTTCTTTTTCTATTGTCTGTAAGATTTGGCATGATCTGTTTTTTGAAATTATCTTTTATTTTTATTTATAAATATTAGTTATCTATTTTATGAGACTTTGGGAAAAAATAATTATAAGAAGTTAACTGATGACTCCATACTGAACCCCAGAGTCAAAGCATTCTATGCTAGACATACTCTTATTTGACAATGTGAATGTTACTTCTTTTTTGCATTATTATTATTGCTCAACATTTCATTGCAGCAATTGTCTGATTTCTTTTCTGAATGTGTTTATCTTCATTCTTTATGAGGTTGTTATTTCTAGTCCTTATCTTGAACATTGTTATTGTTATTGAATTTTAAGCCTTTTTAATTTTGTGAAGGCAAAAAGTGGAAACCAAATAAACACATGTATATGTATAGAGAAAATAAAATTTATAAAATAGACTTAAGTAAAGTAATAAGGTAAAAAGGAGGAAGGGCCAAATCATCAGGGCAAAAAGTGGGAATGCTATGAATAAAGAAAAGGAACATATGAAAACGAACCAGACTGAATGTCCGGATGTGAAAATATAATCTCTAAAATTAAAAACTCAAAGGTGTGTTTAATAACCAATTAGGTAGAGATCAGGAAGAATTAATGAAGTGCTGGCTAGGGCTAAGTAAGTAACTCTGAAGAGGCAATAAGATAGAGAATGGAAAATATGAAAGCGTCTTTAGAAGAGACAGAAAAGATGTTCAGGAAATTCAAAATATAGTAAAAAGGAAAACCAGAAAGAGCAGTGAGGCATAGGGAATAAGAAAAGTGGAAGAGATAACTGCTGAGAAATTTCCAGAGCTTCCTTAAGGAATGCACTCCAAGAATCTCAGACCCGAATTGTATAAAACTAATACCTTATCCTTGTACAGCATGCACTGTGAGCTAGGTGCTATTCCAGGGGCATGGCACATACTAGCTCACTTAATCCTCACACCTAATGAAATAAATTCTGTTTTCTTGTCTTTACAGTTAATGAACCTAAGGCACAGAGAACTTCAGAATCTACCCAAAGTCACATGGCCAGTAAGTGGTGGAGGTGAGATTCGAACCCAGTTACAGCGTCTGTGCTTTGAACATTATTTTTTACTGTACAGTTATTTTTTGATAAATAAGGGAAAAATAAACATACTTTCAGACCAACAGGGAACAGTGATGAAAACCAAAACAGAACACTGAGCACTAATGGGAACTCATTAAAAGTATTTCCAAAAGATACAGATCTCAAAATAGGAAAATGCTCTCAGGTGTAAGAAAGGGTGTGCAAAGAAAACAACATGGGTATAAAGCTAAACAAACACTGATTTTGTGAAATAAAAATAAGGATACTGGGGAAACACACACATTCAATTTCTCTCTTCTTCCTGAATCTCCAAAATGATTTATTTAAAGTAAGAAATATTTTTTGAGGACATAAACCTACAAAGACGAGATGACAAAGGAACAACTTATTAGTCTGGATGTTGGAAAATAGATGTGATGGTATTAAATGGTTTGGCATAATGAAGGAAGATGACTTTTAAGCTCATGGTGAGCAAAGACTAGAAGTGATAGATGGATGGCAGAATCCTTAATGGCTTTGAATAGGAGGAAACAGGCATATCTGGAAAAGGAAATGAAGCAAACTAAATTCTTTTGTCTTCTTCAAAATGGAAGAGCTAATATTTAGGTGCGCCCCAGTGAGATGAGCTGCACTATAGTGAACCTCATGATGACAAACATAGAACTTTAAATGCAAAAAGTCTCTTAAATAGGAAAATAGCAGGTATTATATAAGTGATTATCAATCAGTGTACCTTGAGAGGATATTAGGTGTGCTACAAAAATTTTCAAAGATCGTTAATCAAATTATTCTTGAAAGAAGTTTAAATCATAGTGAGAATAATATTCTTTTTTTTTTTTTTTTTGTACACCTGACTTAAACATGCTGTGGAAGTTTAACTATAAGTTCAAGTATGCCAGGAGATAAAAAAAAGTTTGGAAAATTCTGTATTAAACATTCAATAGAAGTAGTCAAAGAAAGGGTTGAAGTAGTGTATCAAGAGATAAAGATAAAAGTCAAAGGGGAAGAAATTTGGAGAGACTGCTTGAGGGGGAGGAAGTTGGGAAAACAATCCAATCAGGGTGGTTTAAAATGGAAGTAATATATATGAAATAGAAAACAAAGAAAATTAAGAAGAGGAAATTGTAAAATCTTCCATAACTAAAAGACTCATGTTCTGAAACTGTATGGACTCAGAGTACACCTGAGATGCTAGATAAAAATTGATCCATACCAACTCAAGTCACTGTGAATCTTTATAACACTTGGGACAAACATAATCTTCCCTAGACAAAAACAGGTCCTTTGATACAAATACCACAAATTCAAAATGGCTTCAGACTTAACAACAACACCGGAAGCTTGTTAACGAGGAGAAACATCTTCAAAATTCTGAAGGAAAAAGGATTTCTAACATAGTATTCATGTAAGGCCGAGTCTCTCAATCAAGAATGCCAGCATAATAATTTTTATTATACATGGCCTACGACTATGGTAGATACTATTCATCCTTTCTTAGGACAATGAGGATGTGGCACTTCAAAACAATGAACACTAAGAAGATAATGACATGGAATAAAGGTAACAAGATCCAGACATAACAGAGGTTTGTAGGGGATTCTCAGAGATATGGTGAAGATCTACTAAGGAGATGCCAGGAAGACATCTTTGCCTCTGATACGCAAGAAAACCAGTCCATACTGGAGCATTCCAAGACTCTAGGATGCATTTTCCCATGAAAATAAAACTGATAGATTTATCTCATAGCATCTCAATATCTGAGAAAACATCCAGAAAAGTGGCCAACATTTTGGTTGACTTAAGTATAAGAAAATCAACAGGTAAAATAATATAATAAGATTACTAACTGGGTTAGTAATTATGTATGAAAGGAAAGATAATCAACATTATAGTTTGCTATGAAACTCAGCTCTGAATAACATTTACAAAGTCACAATATTATGAACACTGAATATCATTTGCAAGGTCAAAATAATATAAACACTGAATATTGTCCGAACTGAAATCGTGGCCAAATAAAATCTCTAATAACATAGCCAGAGACACTGCATATTCAAATATGAATCAAAGGGCTCTGGAGTCTTAGTCCAAGCCTCAGTTTTAAATAGAGACAAGCTAATACTTTTACCCTTTGTAGATGTTTGGAAGTGGGCTGATTTGGAGAAACGATCTTGTAAGCACTGGAACTCTATCCAGTCAGGGCAAGTCAGTGAAATATAATGTGCATATAACTATTTTGAGCTTTTGTAAGAGCTATTAGTGAAAAAAATGCTGAAAAAAGAGAGCAATCTCACATTGCTTCATACTAAGGTATTCATACATGAGAGCTGTAGTTTCAGTTGCCATGGGTAATGGTCAACAGTAACACTTAAAAATATAAAAAAAAATCAAGAAATTATAATATAAGTAAGTTATTCACCAAAGTTGTAGTAAACATCAAAAGAGACATTCAAAAAGCTGAATGCAGTTTCCTCTAGAAAAGGATAAATAACTAAAATATAGGTAAAAGCCCTGATCTTTTCCTTAAGAATAATTTTAAAAATCACTATGTAAAGTTTGCACTTGCTTACATTTTTTTTTCTAATATAAGGAGAAAAATTAGAAAATAAGAGGAACAGTAGCAATGTCTAATTCATGGGGTTAAAAAGTTCAATTAAATTATTCAATAGCAATTGTACAGAATTCTGTAGGTGGGCAATACAGTAAAAAGTATTATAGTCATTAGTGGAGATATTGATTAACTTTCGACATGTTAAACAAGCATACTACAATTTCTAGAGTATTACAATAAGAAAATAAGTGGGATGTATCACCTTCAATGTATTTTAGGAGGCAAGACATTCTTAATCAATCCAAGTGAAAGAAAGAAAGAAGAAAAAGTAACAAAACACCAGAATATATTAACATAGCAGTATAATATAAGGCAAAATGCTTTATTAGAGATAGCAGGTCATCATATGTTGCCAAAAAATATACCCATTCTAAATTTTTACACATCAATCACTGACTAAATGCATACAGCTAAAATGGACAGAAATAACAGGATGAATTAAAAAATGTACCATCAACATGAGAGACAATTATAGAATAATTAGATTAAATGATCAATAATGATAGAGATCATTTGATCAAGATAATTACCAATTTTAACCCAATGAACATTTGGAGAACCACTTACAAAATATTTGGAGAATATCCATTATTTTCAATAACATCATTTATAAAAACTAATCATATGTTAGATAACAGTATTCTCAAGTCAATAGGACCCTAGGTCAAAAATCAGTTACAAAAAGATAATAATAAACCTCAATATGCTCAGAAATTTTAAATTACACATTTGATAATTCACAGAGAAAGAAAATCATAACAAAATTATAACAATAGTAGAGCTGAACCATCCAATGCAATGCCCATCAAAATACCAATGACATCCTTCATAGAAATAGAATATAGAATCTTGTAATTTTATTTGGAACCACAAAAGATCCAGAATTGCCAAAACCACCCTGAGGAAAAGAGCAAAACTGGAGGAATCACATTACCTGACTTCAAATTATACCACACAGCTATAGTAACCAAAGCAGCAAGGTACTGGCATAAAAAAATACATAGACCAATAGCAAAGAATAAAGAATCTACTAACAGATCTACAAATCTATAGTGAACTTATGTTTGACAAAATTGACAAGAACTCACGGTAGGGAAAGGAGAGTTTCTTCAATAAGTGGTGCTGGTGAAACTGGTTGTCCATATGCAGAAGAATGAAACTAGACCTTTACCTATCATCATACACAAAAATCCAATCAAAATAGATTGGAAGATTAAGAAGTAAGGTAAAATTTCTTTGTGTTTTCACTAGTTTTAAATAAAGTGGTATATCAACCACGTTTTCTTTTACTCTTTTATCCATTAAGTACAGACAAGTTCTTTTTCCATAGCTAACAGAAACAAAGAAGTACTATTGACCATACAAGAGAGGAGACAAACTTATAAAAAAGAAATTTAGGTGTGGTCCCATCAATTACCCTCCCTCCACCCAGCCTCCCCCCTCCCCTCCCCTCCCTCTCCCCATATTCTTGGGTTATAATTGAGTTATAGCTTTCATATGAATTGGTTTCATAGTAAGGATGAGTACATTGGATATAAGAAAATGCCGTGACAACTATGTTAACTAGTTTTATGAAAATATTTCAAATTGTATATAAAACAGCACATTGTACCCCATGATTGCATTAATGCACACACCTATATTTAATAAAAAAAAATTTAAAACATTTTTCAGTGACAACACTTTACCATCCATTGCCTGTGGCAAAGATGACTGAGATGCCTCCACACAGGAGCCATGACTGTCCCACTAATACAAAGTTCTCCATCCTCACCTCTTCTTTCAGTAGATGCACTATATTGCATTTTTTTAAGGTTATGAAGTTAAAGTAGTGCTCTGCTATAACTATGAGCTTTCTAATGTCTTAAATATTCTCTATTTATTTTCTACCATCTTCATTTTTTTTTAACCAGAAATCTATATTCCACCCATATGAATCTAAAAAACCACATTGTATCTTTCTAGTCCTATGTGGTACCATGCTAAGAAAACCCACTGTGGTTCCTTGTAACTTTCACCAAAAAAAAAAAAAAAAAAAAAAAACACTTAGGAAAACAACAAAACAAATGCAAAAACCAAAATAATCTCATTGTACAACAAGAGGGCCAAGCAAGAGAATGCCAAGCATAAAAGTTAATAAAATGTATAAGACAGAACGATAGAGTGAGGGGAAACCCAAGGGACTAAAAGGCACGGCCTGAGTTTGCTTTGTAAAAGAGAGAAATCACAGTAATGGTAGAAGATGATGTGTAACGCTCTCATCTCGTATATCCTGAAATGGGGCACCCCAACTCAGAAGTTCAATCACAGAGCCAAATAAAGAGAATGGCAACTCTTGTTGGGAGAGGCAATTCCCTGCATGCTGCAAGCCTTCTCACAAGTTTGTGCTGGGTACACCAATAGTGAATCATCCGACTGGATGAGGGATGGGTCTGCAGAGAGCAACCTGGAGTATTGTCTCTCTTGAGGACAAAGACTTGACTTGCTTACTGCTTATTAGAAAAGAGATGAACTGAGACTGTAGTATCTACTCTAACCATGTCATGGGACTTGTGCTTGAGGGGAAGAGAATCAAACATCTTGAATCTCATGCTCCTTGTTGTTCTGAGAATAGTAAAGTCCTCTATCACTGACTCAGGAGTCTCGTGGCTGCAAGGATTTGCAAACAGCAGCAGGCTAGCTTATTAGCTTCTAAGTGAAATTCATTCCCTAACCCAACAATGTCATCCCACTCCTATGCAGTGCTGGGTAGGAACAAGTATGGTCTGGAAGAGGTACAAGATAATTTTAGAAGTATGTTCAATACAACTCATACATTCTAGGAGGAGCTAAATGAGGAAAAGCCTGTAAGTTAATTACATTTCTTCACATATTATTAGGTGTGAAGAATCCACGGTAGAAAAATAATACTATATAAAAGGAAAGTGTTCAGTATAAGAGTCTGGGAAGCAGGAATTCTACTGGGAATTGTGCATCTCTGTACAGATCAGAGAAGACACTCTGATCTCGGCATTCAGGGCCAAGGGAGTCCACCAAAATCACTTGTTGTCAAAGACTGAGCTTGGACATGATTTTTTTTCAGAATCTATTAAAAATACTTAAGCATAAAACTGAAAACACCAAATAGAAGTGGTAAAGAAAACCCTTCCTCCAAGATTAAAAATAACATTTTGGAAAACTGACTGTATCTCCAAAAGAATACAAAGAGATGTGACATCTATGACTCAGTAATAGAAAGTCATAGGGAAGAACAGGTTGAGATGAAAAGAATTTCAAGAAATGAACACGAAAAAAAAAAGAAATTCAATATATAAATGATCAGCGCTTTTTAAAAATATAAATAAATTAAACATAAAACTAAAAAGTACAAAAGAAAATTTTACTGAACTGTATACAAAACGTGTAAGAATTATTCAAGCCCTAAGCAAAGGGAATTACAATAAACTTAAACTTAGCTATATACTGAAAATATATATGCTTTAAACTAAAAGAATAAAGAAAGAATAATCTTTCCATATACAACCAAGTGGACCCCAAAATGCAGCTCCGATGAAAGAGAAACTCACATAGCCAGCTTCTTCTCTTCGGCAGCACTAATTCCAGAAGACAAAAGAACGACACACTTCCAATTCTCTGATAAACAGTTCTGGGATTCAACATTTATTACCATCCAAAAGCTATCCTCATATTTAAGCAATGTGGCAACATTCTTTAAAATAAAAGGGCATGAATTTTTAAAATGTAACATATTTCATGTTACCAGTGTTTAAAAATTTACTGAAAAATCAAACAAAAATTAAGAATGTGAAAATAGGATGAGTTCTGGTGATTGGTACTTAAGCCAGGTAAACACAGATACATCATAGGTGCTGGCAAGATTCTGGTTAAAATCTACATGCACATATACAATTATTCATAAGGAGAATATTAGATCCATGTTGATAAACACATACTGATTCACATATACATCGTACATACTAAAAGTCAATGTAACATGTCTATTATAATGATGTAACAATTTAGACCAAAATTCATGAAAATCACACTCATACTAAGATTGCAAAGTTATAGTAAGGGGGAAAAGGAATTAAAGTCTTTGTTTAAAATGGAGGGTAACTGAAAGAAATGATTTAAACATAAAGTTCTGGCTACAAGAAAAATATGCACAAAGTACTTTAGTAAACTTAAAGGTAACTAATACGATCATCACATACAGCTTCCAAAAATATCCAGGGAAGATACGGGCTGGAGAAAAAAAAAAAATACTGTGCCTACAGGAAAAAAAGAGAGAACAAAAGAAAGAGGCGCGTGCATGAGAAAAACAGAACACACAGGATATAAGGGCAGGAGCAAAACTAACCCTTGTCAGTATGAACACAAAAAACACTAGAAGCCTGTATTAAAAGACACATCAATTTAATAATGGTTTATTAAATTGAGGGAGCAGAATGAGAACACTACCTCATTATAGGAACACATTCCAATTTCAGAATTACTGAGGTGTAAAGAACTAAAAAAAATCATAGAATCAAGATAATTGTGATAGGCATTATATACGAAACACACAACTAAACAAACAAACAAACAAAAGAAATGAAAAGTAGAAAACAAGCAAAAATAAAGACTAAACTGAGCCTCTGGTCCCAATTCCAAATTCCCTGGAGAAAGAATATGGTTTTCTTAGGTTGGATCTTGTATTCCTGGATTGAACCCATGGCTGGACTCAGGTCTAATTAATATGGTACAAATATGGCTTCCAGGGCCAGGCTGCAGAGGGGACTGTACTGCAGGCCATTTGAGAAGAAATTCCAAAGGGGGTCAATAATATGTCACTATATATGTTCTTTTCTTCCTTTCCTCATGTCCTCATTCCTTATTTTTTTCTAGTTTGTCAGATGAAATTCTCTAATTTAAATGTTCTACAAGAGCAAAGGCTATATATGACAATTATTTCATATTCTTTTTAGTTTTAGCACAGTGCAAAGAACAGAGTAGATGCTCAATAAAAATATCCTTACCTGGATTCTTTTACATTCCCTAAACAGAAGCTTCACAGAATAGTAAAATAGAACACCTACTCACACACACAATAAAAGGCATTTTCAGCTCTGATTTGAACAGTATACAGAGGACCAAAAAATCATATTGAACTGTTTCCTCAACCTATTAATTGAATTAATAAAATCCATATATGTTTCTGAAATCCAAAATGACCACACAAATTAAGTTACATATTTTTAAATGTTGGACTTTCTGGATATATGAACATATACTTACAGGCAAACTGGAGTTTAGCTTCTCTGCTGACAACTGTTCCAAGTGAATTGGTTGCGAAACACTGGTAACTTCCTGTATCCCTATTTCTGTTGGGGTTAATGACCACAAGATTGCCTCCATTCAACTTATAACGATGTTCCAGACTCATATCAATATCACTTCCATTCAGCTGCCATCTGTAAAACAAATACCAAGGTTTTTTACCTTCTTGGTATATTCAGTTTTATAAAAGAAGACTCTACTTTAAACATTATCCCTCTACTGAATCAAAGATGATACGTGTATTGTTCAACTCTGCATAACTGAAGATCAAATATGCTCAAGTATTTATCAGATACCATGGTTAAAGTACAGTAGACAGTACAACAGAGTAGCATCTAGAAGCTAAAGATGCTGAAAACTTTTCTGAGGAGGTGAGAATAATTTCATTTGTTCACCAGGGGAAAAATCAGGCTCGGACTGTATAGGCAAAGAAAAAGTAGAAAGTGGAGGTAATTACCTCTGATACTCCAGGCCAATCTCATGCTGACAATGAATGGAGAAAAGAGCACATTTCTTTGATTTATCCAGATTGACTGAGCACATTTAATAAATCAATTGGATAAGTGTGCAACTATCCATTTCAATTTGTCTGAGTAAATACCTGTCCCTGAGGCATTCTCCACTTTTCTAAACCATCACAGTGCTATTTACAAAATGGTACACTGTGGTAAAAGACCATAAACACCACTAAGGGGGTCTTAAAAAGTTAAGGCACCAACCCCAGAGCCATACTTAATGGGAAGACAAAATGAAAAAGAAGGAAGAAGCTGATTTTTAAACAAGAGTTTCTAAATGAAAACATTTAAAAGTGTTTAAACAGTAAGCACCAACAGTCCCTAGGTTACAAATGAGGTTGGTTCTATAGGTTTGTTCTTATGTTGAATTTGTACTTCAATAGGAACAGGTGCATTCACCTGTTACCTATTACAGTCTCCGTTCATTAAGTCTGAGCCAAACGTCAGTCAAATGTTTGTAACTTGGGCACTTACTAAAAAAATCCTTCTTTGTAAGTGTGAGTTGTATGTAAATCAGATGTTTCTAACCTGGGACTGAATGTATACTTGATGCAAAACGTAGATTTTTACCTTTATAAGCTCATTCATATTCCACCATCTGAAGACTATATCCATTGGATAAAGTAAGAATGATCTAATTCTTACAGTAAAATTATCTGCAATTATCTATTTATTTAATCTGTTAATAACTGACTGCCATCAGTTCTATAAATGTCCACTTATTGTGACAATATCTCAATGTTTCTTTATAACAGTTTTGAAAAAAATAGGTAACATAAAGGTCACTTTATAGATGAGGATTTTGATTAACCAGCAGTGTGAGTTGTCAACATTGCTAATTGTCTCCAATCTATCAGCTGGATGATAGCACTCATTTATATTACAGCTTATAGTTCCCCAAGAATGGCGTGTGTCATCTAAAAATTGTTAAATTTGTATATAAAATATGTAACATACACATACTACCTACTATAAAAACATATAAAGGTATGCCATGTGAAAGTTATTTTAAATTGAAGCACATGAAATTAAATGGAATATTATACAACTGTGAAAAGTGAAATATGAAAGCTCTCATAAGAAATGATAAAAATGCAAATTAAACACAGCATTTATATGAACTTTTCAAACACAGAAAGAAATATTAGAAATTCAATGTGTTTTAAAAATGTATGAAATGATAATCCTCAGCCCTAAAGTATGTTACTCCTCTAATAGAGAGTAGGATGTGTTAGGGGACATTCAGTGGGAAAAGTTAGCTTTTTGGGTTTTATTTCTTTAAGTAGTGATATATGGATGTTCATCATTATACTTTATAATATGTCTATGTCACTTTCCATATCTGAAATAATTCATAATAAAGCTGTAATGATTAGGGAAAGTGAATAAACCTCTAAGTTTAGTCTCTACTGCTTAAAGTAATTTTTCATCATTGGCTCATTTTGAAAATCAAGGCTTTCTTGATTTTTTTCATTTACATACAAGTATGCTAGATCTAAGGCAATTCTAATGAAAGATTAAAACAAAATTAAGAGAAAATACTAGAGGGCCCAATTCTTTTTTTTTTTTTTAACTTGAAAGAATAAAATCAGAAAAAAACGTAAAAAAAGTTGTAGCCTTTTTTCCATGTATGGCAGATTTCTACTTTTGGTTTTTGTTTGCTGTACTTGTAAGAGTAACTCTTTTGTGATCCTTCCTAAGGCATGTCCTCAGGCAAGTCCATATTTGCATGAGGACTTTAGGTCACTTTTCTCTACTTTGACTTTAAATATGCCCTTGAGTTTGATCCATGAGCACTTGTGAGCCCTCCTTCATCCTGCTGCTGCTCCTCAAGGCCTAGAACTACAGAAGATCGGAAAAATGAAGGAAATAAAGAGAAATTTTCCATCCACTTTCAGTCTGAACAATCTTCACACCAACTGTGACATCATCAAAGAATTTGATGGAAATGCAGACGCTTGGGCCAGCCCTACCCCCCAAGTACTGCATCTGAGTGGACATCTTCATGAGATCTCTACCTGATTAATATGCACATTTTAGTTCAAGATCCAATACCACCCCCAAAATCAGCCACAGGTGGCCTATGGTAGCAAAAAACAGAAATGAACTCCTCTCTCTTCACTTAACTTAATTTCATTATTTATTTATTTTATAAATCATTTTTTTCAATATTAAATTTTATTTATTTTTTTTATAATATTTTATTTTATTTTTTGTGTACATTAGTTCAACCATGGGGTACAGTGTGGGGGCTTCACATGCAATCTGAGATATTTTATCAACCGGATTGACATACCGTTCATGATATTTTCTCGTTTACTATATGAAAACATTTTTGATCCGTATTTAGAAGTTTTCTCCTTAAATTATACTTTGTACATTGATGCATTTATGGGGTTCAGGATACTGCTTTGATATACAGTGTGAAATGCTTACATTGAACTAAGTAACACATCCATCACAATTATACCAATTATACTCATTTTTTAATAGTTTTGAAATGTACCATTGCATCATACATCTTAGGTGAGGTCCCCCCAGTACCCTTCCTTCTTCCATATCCCTCCTCCCCTTCCCTCTCTCTCCTCTTC
>CAUYON010052906.1:0-11081 GCA_963573935.1 Arctocebus calabarensis
ATTTTTAGAGATCGGGTCTTGGCTTGGCGCCTGTGGCTCAACAGGCTAAGGCGCCAGCCATGTACACCTGAGCTGACGGGTTCGAATCCAGCCCAGGCCCACCAAACAACAATGACGGCTGCAACCAAAAAAAAAAAAAAAATGGCCGGGCGTTGTGGCGGGCGCCTGTAGTCCCAGCTACTTGGGAGGCGGAGGCAGGAGACTTGCTTGAGCCCAGGAATTGGAGGTTGCTGTGAGCTGTGATGCCACGGCACTCCCTCCAGGGTGACAGCTTGAGGCTCTGTCTCAAAAAAAAAAAAAAAAAATAGAGATCGGGTCTTGCTCTTGCTCAGGCTGATCTCAAACTCCTGAGTTCACGACTTAGCCTCTCAAACTAATGGGATTACAGGTGTGAGCCTCCACACCCACCTTAATTCTCTTTATTTTTATTTATTTATTTATTTGAGACAGAGCCTCAAGCTGTCACTCTGGATAGTGTCGTGGCATCACAGCTCACAGCAACCTCCAATTCCTGGGCTCAAGCGAGTCTCCTGCCTCCACCTCCTAAGTAGCTGGGACCACAGGCGCCTGCCACAACGTCCGGCCATTTTTTGGTTGCAGCCATTATTGTTGTTTGGCAGGCCCGGGCTGGATTTGAACCCGCCAGCTCAGGTGTACGTGGCTGGCGCCTTAGCCTGTTGAGCCACAGGCGCGGAGCCTAGTTCTCTTATTTTTAATGATTTGTGTGCTCATCCCTTTAAACTCGTCACACCACAAGGACAAATATTGCAGGCGTTTCAACTCTGTATCCCAAAATCTTAGCTTAGCATTAAGATGTTAATAAATGTAGATTACTATACAAACCAGTTACCCTCCCTATCTTTGGTAGAAGGGCTGAAGACAATTCCAGATGCTCTCCTATCCCCAAAGGCAAGGCTGCCCAGAGTACCGATACTGGGACAGTATCCCTGGAGAGGTTTCTCTACGTTTAGACTCCAGTTCAAGTTCCCATCTAATAACTTCAGGCTTGTCTTCTCAAAGTTTAAGCTATGACTACAAATGTGTATGGTCTTGGGGCCTGTGTCTGCTGGAACACAGCCCCAGCCAGGGCCCCACTAGGATGTGAATTCTCTAGTCTCTCCCTAGGCTTGACCTTTGGAGGGTTGACCTGTCTCTAGTCTTTCTGGCAGCCTCTTTCTTTGTGTCTCTGTCTCTTTGTCTCTACTCGTTTCACAGACAGCAGTCTTTTGTTCCTCTCCAGGCTCCCTGCCTCTTTTTCTCATTGCTCCTCAGACTCTGCTTCAGTGACTTTATATCTCCTACCAGTTTCTACATCTGTTTGTCGCTGTTCCCTCGATCTCCCTCTGGCCCTTACGGCTCTCTGATTCAGGGTTCTTATATGAGGATTTTGGAGGCTCTTGCTCAGGTCTCTGGCTCCAGGCCCTAGGTGCGATTCCATCTGCCTGCCTCTCCTCCGCGGCATTACTGGGTATCTGCCTCTAGGCTCTGCTTCTGCCTCGGTCTCCCCAAGCCCAGCCCCCACCCCGGCCCTCGGCCTCTACGACCAGCCAGGCTTTGTTTCCAGTGTCTTGGCGCCCCGCCCCGCCCCGTCTGGGGTCTCCGCCGCCCTTTGTCTGCCTTGGTCTCTTTCCCCATCCCCTTCCCTGGGTCAGTCTTTGGATCCCTCTTTCTTTGTCTCTCACGGACCCGAGTAGCTGGCGCTGTCGGCTTTCCAGGGAGGTCGGTGCGAATGGCCTGCGACACAGCAACAGTTTGAAAGAGTCTTCGGCCCTCATTGCCCACTTACAGCCCAGGAGGCACACGGTTAATACCACAGAGTTCAGGCCACTGTCCTCGGCTTAGAGTAGCCCTTGCAGCTGCCCGCTGGCCACCGAGCTCCAGCCAAGGCGGACGGCCCCCACAGGCGCACAGCTCCTCCAAGGTCCTAGAGCGGCTCTGTGCGCCCCGCGCTTCCGCTTCCCGTCCCCGCCCCCGGCAGCCGCCCCCGGGACGCCTGGGTCCGAGCCCCCTCCCGGTTTGGCTCGTAGCCCGCATCCCGGAGCTGTTGGAGGCTTGGGCATCCGCACCCCGCGGAGAGGCTCCGGAACGCGCCGGACTGGCGGCGCCAGAGGCAGCCGGCAAGGTGAGAGGGGAGGCTGCGTGCCGGGAGGAGCGGCGGTGTAGGGGCGGCCGGCGGCGCGGGCGGGGGTCACCGGGAGCCGCGCCCCGCGCCTGGCGCCTATGACCCGACACTGCCCGGTGCGGGCGCCGGCCGGCAGAGGGCAGCGGCAGAGCGCCACGGGCCACACATGGCTGTGTGACTGCAGGATTTTGTGACTGTCCTCCTGCTCAGGGTGGTGTGCAGGCAATGGAGCGCGCGGCAGAGCCCTGGGACCCGGATCTCCATGGCCCGGAGGAGACGCAGCAGCTGAGAGGTGTCCGCATAGGTGAGGGCCGCGGCCGCGTTCCACCATGGACAGGTTATGGCCGGGTGGGGTCTCCGGTACTGGGTTTTGCTGCGCCGAGACCAAGAAAATTCGGACTGGAGCTATGCCTCAGGGAGGCGGGGGGGAGGGGAGCAAAACCCAAGGGAGGGAGCCTGCTTTTGTGAGCACCTACTGTGCGCTAGACTTTGAGGGGCATCTTCTCAAGGACTCTCTCCCTCCCCCACAGTCTTCACCATGTCCCTGCCTCTGCCCTACTTCAGGACTCTTTCTGTTTCCTGGTAATTGCAAGATCCTCTCTTCTGCCCTTTTTACTTCAATTATGTACTCTGCAGCCAGATTGGTCTAAGTCCAGATCTCATCCTGTCTCTCTTCTCAAAACCTTTTTGTAGCTCCTCTCTGTCTACTTATTAAAAGCCTTAGCCTAGTGTTGGGTCCAAACCTTACATGCTCAGCCTACCTTCCATTCCTGTCTCTGATTTCTCTTTGCTCTTCTGTTGGGTGCTGGTTCCTGTCGCCTTATCTCTTATCTTTCTTGTGATGACATGATTATTCTGAACCCACAATTATAATTATTGATACTTTACCTTATTTCTCCTGCCAATTCAAAGCATCTTGGATAAGTGTTTAGGTCCTCTTAAGGTACACACAGGGTGACTAAACTAATAAATTACCTAGTGGGCTAATATAACAAGGTGCAATAGAAAGCAAACCCCACTTTCTCCAAATATAGACACAACAATTTAGTGATTAGCACAGGTGTCAGACAAAAGTGAATTAGAAACTAGGCTTTGTTACTTTATAACCTTTATAACCTCCAGCAAGTGATTTAAATTCTCAGAGTCTCTATGCCTATAAAAGTAAAATGAGAGGCCAGGCACAGTTGCTCATGCCCATATTCCTAGCACTGTGGGAGGCTGAGGCAGGTGGATTGCTTGAGCTCAGGAGTTCCAGACAAGCTTGAGCAAGAAGACCATGTCTCTACTAAAAATAAAAAACCTTTCTGAGCATTATGGCAAGTGCCTGTAGTCCCAGCTACTCGGGAGGCTGAGAGCCCAAGAGTTTGAGGTTGCTGTGAGCTACAGTGACACCATGGCACTCTATCCAGGGTGACAGAATGAGACTCTTGTCTTAAAAAAAGAAAAAAAAAAAAAAAAAGAGGGCAGCGCCTGTGGCTCAGTCAGTGGGGCGCCGGCCCCATATGCCGAGGGTGGCAGGTTCAAACCCAGACTCGGCCGAACTGCAGCAAGAAAATAGCTGGGCGTTGTGGTGGGCGCCTGTAGTCCCAGCTACTCGGGAGATTGAGGCAAGAGAATCGCCTAAGCCCAGAAGTTGGAGGTTGCTGTGAGCTGTGTGAGTCCATGGCACCCTACTGAGGGCGATAGAGTGAGACTCTGTCTCTAACAAAAAAAAAGAAGTAAAATGAGGATGCTGGTGGTACCCATCATCAGTGGGTAGAGAGCCAGCCACATACATGGAGGCTGGAGGGTTCGAACCTGACCCAGGCCAGCTAAAGCAACAATGACAACTGCATCAAAAAAAATAGCCAAGCATTGTGGCGGGTGCCTGTAGTCCCAGCTACTGGGGAGGCTGAGGCAAGAGAATCACTTAAGCCCAAGAATTGGAAGTTACTGTGAACTGTGCTGCCATGGAACTCTACCGAGGGCGACTCTGTCTCAAAATAAAATGAGGATGGTAATAGTATAATTTCATAGGCCTCTAAGACTAATAACGCTTAGTTCAGCGTTGGTATGTATTAAGGGCATAGTAAAAGGAAGTTGTTATTGAGAGGCATAGATAATAAGTGCTGTAGAACTTCAGAGGAGAGAGAGTGAGAAAGATAGATTTTCATGACCACAGATTGTCAAAGAAGTTTTCCTGGGGTGTATATTATCAAAGATAAGGGCTGAGCCAAAGGGCTGGGTCTACAACTTCCCTTTCTTTCCCCAGGTCTAGGGAGTGAGAATGTGGAGATTTCTCAAACGGATGAGTATGAACATACATCACAAGAGGATGAATTGGGGTTCAAAGAAGAAGATTTGTCCCCAGGTCATGAAGTGGGAAATGCCTCCCTCAAACCTGATGGCATCCAGACATGGGATGACTTATGGGTCCAGAGAGAGGGGCTAGGAAAGCCTCAGCCTCGGAATAGAGGTCCCCGCCTTCTGGGAGAACCACGGTGGGGCCAGGCTAGTAGTGATCGGGCTGCTGTGTGTGGTGAGTGTGGCAAGAGCTTCCGGCAAATGTCAGATCTGGTAAAACACCAGCGGACCCACACAGGGGAGAAACCCTACAAGTGCGGGGTCTGTGGCAAGGGCTTTGGGGATAGCTCTGCCCGTATCAAACACCAGCGAACTCATAGTGGTGAAAAGCCCTACAGAACCCGGCCACCAGCCCAGGGCCCCCCAAAGATTCCTCGACCCCGGATCCCTGCTGGTGAGCGCCCCACTATCTGTGGTGAATGTGGCAAGAGCTTTCGACAGAGTTCGGACCTGGTAAAACACCAGCGGACACACACAGGTGAGAAGCCCTACAAGTGTGGCATCTGTGGCAAGGGCTTTGGTGATAGTTCTGCCCGAATAAAGCACCAGCGGACACACCGAGGGGAGCAGCCCCCCCAGTCAGTGGTGCCCCGACGGCAGCCCTCTCGGGCAGCCACAGCAGCTGTGCAGGGACCCAAGGCCCAGGACAAGCCATATATCTGCACTGATTGTGGCAAAAGGTTTGTGCTTAGCTGCAGCCTCCTGAGCCACCAGCGCAGTCACCTGGGGCCCAAGCCCTTTGGCTGTGATGTGTGTGGAAAGGAGTTTGCCCGGGGCTCAGACCTAGTGAAGCACCTACGGGTGCATACAGGAGAGAAGCCCTACCTCTGCCCTGAGTGTGGCAAGGGCTTTGCTGACAGTTCTGCCCGAGTCAAGCACCTCCGCACCCACAGTGGTGAGAGGCCTCACGCTTGCCCAGAATGCGACCGCACCTTCAGTGTCAGTTCCACCCTTCTTCGCCACCGCCTCACACACATAGAACCCCAGGACTTCAGCTTCCCAGGCTACCCCCTAGCTCCTCTGATCCCCAGCCCTCCCCCACCTCCTCTTGGCACAAGCCCCCCACTGACTCCTCGAAGCCCTTCACACTCAGGTGATGGGCCCTTTGGCCTGCCTGGGTTGGAGCCGGAGCCTGGGGGCCCCCAGGCTGGGGAGCCACCTCCACCACTGGCAGGTGACAAACCCCACAAGTGCCCTGAGTGTGGCAAGGGCTTCCGCCGAAGCTCTGACCTGGTGAAACATCATCGTGTACACACAGGGGAAAAACCTTACCTCTGTCCTGAATGCGGCAAGGGGTTTGCTGACAGCTCAGCCCGAGTCAAGCACCTGCGCACTCACCGTGGTGAACGGGCCCGGCCCCCCCCACCGTCCACTCTTCTGCGGCCACATAACCCACCTGGCCCAGCACCCGTGGCCCCTCGACCTCGAGTTCGGGCCCAGCCTTCTGGACCTAGCCAGCCCCATGTGTGTGGCTTCTGCGGGAAAGCATTTCCCCGGAGCTCTGATCTGGTCAAACATAGGCGCACACACACTGGGGAGAAGCCATACAAGTGTGCAGAGTGTGGCAAGGGTTTTGGTGACAGTTCTGCTCGTATAAAGCACCAGCGTGGGCACCTAGTCCTAAGGCCCTTTGGGATAGGGGATAGAAGGGGAAGGCCCCTCAAGGAGGAACAACCAACAGAACTGGAATAATGGGGTCTGGGGAGGGTGGGGCCCAGGTGACCAAAGGGAGGGCATCTGCTGCTTAAGCAGAGAAGAAAGGGCCTGGGAGGTGGTGGGAGGGAGAAGGAGAGATGGGAGAAAGGAGTGAATAGATAGAAATAGGGATTGGAGACAATTTTGAAGCTCAGGAAATTGTCCTGGCTGGGCTCAGTCAGGACCTTGCCAGTATGGGCTATACTCCCAGCTTCTAGATCACTGCCTAGCACACAGTAGGCACTCAGTAAATACTTATTGAATAAATAAACTGGCCTTAGTCTGAAGACTTAACACATTAAATTCTTGCTGCCTCTTAATTTATTAAGAATAGATTTCTCGGCTCAGCGCCTGTGGCTCAATGGGCTAAGGCGCCAGCCACATACACCTGAGCTGGCGGGTTGGAATCCAGCCTGGGCCCGCCAAACAACAATGACGGCTGCAACCGGGAAAAAAAAAAATGGCCGGGCGTTGTGGTGGGCGCCTGTAGTCCCAGCTACTTGGGAGGCGGAGGCAGGAGCCTCCCTTGAGCCCAAGAACTGGAGGTTCCTGTGAGCTGTGATGCTACAGCACTCTATCCAGGGTGACAGCTTGAGGCTCTGTCTCAAAAAACAAGAATAGATTTCTCCCACCCTTGCCCTGGAAGACCCACACCCTGAAGCAGGGTTTGACCTTAGGAGCTGCAGCAATGGAACTTCTGAAATTTAAGGTGATGGAATGAGGCAGGGGCATCGTGATAATTCTGTTGAAGCAAGTATTGCTGTGTGGTAGGCAGTACTCACCCCTAACCTCAGGCCACTACACCTGGCCTTAGCCAGGAAGAGCATTCTTGGACAGATCCCAGACCTATGTTCCCTCAAGGATTCCAACTCACCCTGACACCTGGACACTGGTGGAGATAGAAGGAGCACTCATGTTATCTAGACTGGATGCTAAGCCTAGATCCTAGTGGACATCAACAGACCAGCTGGCTGGGAGAAGGACAAGCGTGGAGTGAGAAGGGGACTGAAAGGCAAGGGAAACTCCAAGGCTCAACAGTCACATTAACACGTGTCTTCTTGCCAATAAATTGCTTTTTGTCTGAGGCTTGGACTGGTGTGCGTGTATAAGTATACATGTTACACGTATGTGGGTTGAGAAAGGCATAGACTGCTACAGGCAAAGCCCTCAAGCCACGTGTAAGTTTGTGTGGGTCCCTTGTCCACTGAGCCAACTAAACAAAGAGGTTGTCTTTAACATAGCTGGCTTTGTGGTGCCTACATCTGGTTCCAAGACGGCTCCCACCTCCATTAACTGATTTCCCCAGGCGTAAGATCTGGCTGACCACAGGCACCACCCACACCACAGCGTCAAGCACGACCCTTAAAAGGAAAATGTAATGTGCAGTGGAGCAACAAGGAAGAGGGATAGCTTGTTTAGTGATCGCTGTTGCTGTGGCGACAGCTACCTGGCAAAATGTGCCAACTAGTCTGGGACAGGCACAGTCCGGATGCTTCATGCGGTTCCTACAATTTGAGCGACCTGAGAAGCCCGGCTCCCTAAGACTCTTTTTTTTTTTTTTTTTTTTTTTAATGTATCGGGAAACCTGTCATTTGGCTGCACAGCCCAAAGGGAGAGCAAAGAATGTGCCAATCACATTTCCCTGCTACTCTTGGGTCTTTGGGTACGGGATCCAATTCATAGCATTTTCTGAGAGCGCCAGTAGCGAGGAAGGGGAGAAAGGAACTGGCCTGATTGGCCAAAGACAAAAGCAAGGGCGATTCACCGATCTATAAGCAACGAAGTATACGATGGATTTGCAAATTCACCAGTTCTGACGTCTTAGTTTTCTGTGTGGGAATAAGTCCCTGGATAGAAGTTCTCTCGCGAGATCTTAATCGTTGGCCTGTTCCCCAGAAACCCCTGAGGTCTCTTACAGTGAAGTTTCTCCTGATCCTCCCACCTTTTCCAATTCCAAGTTTGTAGACCTTTATGCTCAGGATTGGGGCTCTTGACACTTTCCTCCGTAATTGCACATGAACCTATCGGCCTGGATAGAGCCCTTTGGTGTTTAGGAGATCCTCCTAGATGGTTTCCCTGTCTCTCTTCCCTACCAGTTTGACCTCCAACCTGAGTCACAGTGAAGCTGGTAAAATAACATTTGGTCAATTAAAAACCCTGCCGTATCTCTCTACGTGCTCTCCGTAAAGCATAATTCCTTCATTGGCATTCAACGCCTTCTACTTGCGGGTAGTTTCAGTCCTGTGCTTCGTAAATAATGTTTCCTTTCCTTGGAATGCGCCTTCACCCCCACCACACCCCTTGTTAACCTCTCTTGTCAAAACATTTCAAGCATAACTTTCTCCCAGAACTCTTCCCTGACTCTCCAGCCTATTTTAGAATTCTCTTCTCCAAGCAATCCCTATCTTGAGCACATGGAACTTCTTGGTCACTCACTCAACAGCATTAACTACTACTGTGAGGGCCCTGAGGATAGAGAGATAAGACAAAGTCGTGTGCTCAGTTTTAAAAAATTTATTTGGGCTCAGCACCTGTAGTTCAGCCACTAGGGCACCAGCCACATACACCGAAGCTGTTGGGTTCCAACCCAGCCCCGGCCTGCCAAACAACAATGACAATTAGAGCAAAAAATTGCCGGGTGTTTTGGCGGGTGCCTGTAATCCAGCTACTAGGGAGGCTGAGGCAAGATAATCACTTAAGCTCATTAGTTTGAGGTTGCTGTGAACTCTGTACTCAGGGTGACACTGAGTGGCACTGTACTCAGGGTGACATAGTGAGATTCTGTCTCAAAAAACAAAAACAAAAACAAAATTGTGATGGTGTCTGTAGCTTAAGGGGCTAAGGCGCCAGCCACATACACCAGAGCTGGAGGGTTTGAATCCAGCCTGGGTCTGCCAAACAATGACAACTACAACCAAAAAATAGCTGGGCTTTGTGGCTGGCACCTGTAGTCCCAGCTACTTGGGAGGCTGAGGCAAGAGAATCTCTTAAGCCCAGGAGTTTGCTGTGAGCTGTGACATCAAGGCACTCTACCCAGGGCGATAGCTTGAGACTCTGTCTCCCTCCCCGCCAAAATTAAAAATTTTATTTGAGGGTGGCACCTGTGGCTCAAGGAGTAGGGCGCCAGCCCCATATACCGGAGGTGGTGTTTTGTTTTGTTTTTCTTTTTTTTTTAGAGACAAGGTCTTATTCTTTTGCCATGGCTGAAATACAATGGTTCCAAATAGCAGAGAGATTACTGATTCGCCCAGGTATAACTAACCCAACCAGGAAATATATCTCTCCCAGTGTATGTCCCTCCCAAGAACTATTGAACAAACCAATGCCGGCCTCCTTTAAGCCTTGTCTCCCAGATTCTTTAAATTCCCATCCGCCATAACCCATGCAAGGAATTCCTTTCCTGATTTCACCCCTCGTGCATCCAGGTGGAATAAAAGCCACATTTGACCACATACAATGGGACTCTATTTTCCTTTCCTCTCCTGCCTCAGAATAATCTTTCATCTTTAGGTCCATAACTTCTCATATGGTGCAGTGACTCAGATGGAGAGAAGCCCCTTTGAGGGGCCAAAGTACATCCCATCAGACCCAGCTAAATGAACCCCTCTTCCCATGAGACAAAAAGAAAACAGAATCCCGGTGTATGTGGACAATATGGCTTTTATTCCACCTGGCGCAGGTGAGTAAACTCAGGAAAGGAATACCACGAGTGGGTTATGGGCTCGGGGATTTAAATGGTTAGAGCGGCAGGGATTGATCAGTCCACCTCTTCCTGGGAGGGACATCCAGTGGATTCTTCCAGGTGGGTCAGTCCTACCTGGGCGGGTCAGTAATCTGATTCTATTATTCTTCCTCCTCCCAAATCACAGTAAAAGGTAAAATAAAATACAGGCAGCAACTGGAGTCCTTAGTTCTTATGAGGGTTGACACTGCAACGCGGCGACTTCACCTATGCTATGGCTTGAAATGCAGAAAAGGCCGTTATGGCTGTAGCAAGACTTTGCCAAGCTCAGCTGAAAGAGGGAACAGTGAAGGAACGGAGATCCTTCCATGCCTCAGAATGTAAGGAGCTGCCTAAAGCTGAGAAGTGGAGACGACAGATTATTGGAGAGATACCTAAAAAAAAGTGCCTCGGACAGCGCCTGTAGCTCAGTGGGTAGGGCGCTAGCCACATACACTGAGGTAGGCAGGTTCAAATCCAGCCTAGGCCTGCCAAAACAACAATGACAACTGTGACAACAACAAAAACAAAATTGCCAGGCATTGTGGTGGGCACCTGCATTCCCAGCTATTTGGGAGTCTGAGGTTGCTGTGAGCTGTGACACCATTGCATTCTACCCAGGACAACAGCTTGAGACTTTGTCTCCAAAAAAAAAAAAAAAGTCCCTCAGATTCAGAACGCTGGTTTAGGTGAATTCCGAATTCGTGATCTGAATGATGAAATTAATAAGCTGCTAAGGGAAAAAGGACACTGGGAAGTCCGGATAAAGGAGCTGGGTGGTCCTGATTATGGAAAAGTTGGCCCTAAAATGTTGGATAATGAAGGGAAAGAACTCCCAGCAAACAGGTTACAAGTACATTGGAGCAACAAAAGATTTTCCTGGTGTTAGAGTTATTTGAAAAAGAATCTCTTCCTCCTCCCAGAAAGATGTGCTCATGAAGGCAATTGATTTTGAGTACTACTATTACCTAGATAAAAATGATGGCGATGCTCGGCGCCTGTGGCTCAATGGGCTAAGGCGCCAGCCACATACACCTGAGCTGGCGGGTTTGAGTCCAACCTGAGCCCGCCAAACAACAATGACGGCTGCAACCAAAAAATGGCTGGGTGTTGTGGCGGGCACCTGTAGTCCCAGCTACATGGGAGGCAGAGGCAGGAGACTCGCTTGAGCCCAGGAATTGGAGGTTGCTGTGAGCTGTG
>CAUYON010052907.1:0-19386 GCA_963573935.1 Arctocebus calabarensis
CATGTACCACAATTTATTAATCCATTCGTGGGTTGATGGGCATTTGGGCTTCTTCCACGACTTAGCAATTATGAATTGGGCTGCAATAAACATTCGGGTACATATATCTTTATTATGATGTGATTTTTGGTCTTCAGGATCTTTATAGCTTCCTAGTCATTTAGTAAAATCTATAAGTCCCAACGCTGTATAGTAACCATTGCCTCTAGATTTAGCCCATACAAGAGGTACTACATGAAACAGTCCCCTCCACTTTCAAGTGTCCCCTTCTCCCTCATCTTAATCCACCATAAGAGAGACAAAGTTTCTATGCCTCTACCACAGGATGTGGGGTCCTTATTCTCATTTTACCTTTGGTATTAAAGTAACAGAACTACATTCAGCAGATTTTTTTCTTAGGACAAGTATTAATGTAGCTTTCTTATTTTGATTATTTCAAGAAAATAAATTTCTTTCTTTCTTTCTTTCTTTTGTTTCTGGCCAGAATCAACTAAGTTTATCCATTTCTTTTTTTTTAAATAAAATTACATACTCTGGTTTCCCTCCAAAAAAAATCTTTAATCCATGTCTTCACACTCAACACATGCACTAATATTTGTATTTTGATCAAGGGGCTTACTTTTTATTTATTTAGTACTTAGGGACAATTTTTTTAGGCAATCAATAAACCTTTGTTCATAGCACACTATCACCATTGGTCTCTACAAAGTCACTGTCCTCTTTATACTTATTTATTCCTTCTTCCTTCCTTCCTTCATTCATTTTCTGTTTTCCTATATCTCTCTATCATACCACTTTCCTACATGGGAAACTATTGCAATGTCTTTCTTTTCCTTATATATGTTCTTGAAAAATATCTACTTTAAACACAATAACAGCAAAACTTAGCACTGTCTTTTATCTTTTAAGATGGCTTCCTATACTATTTGAACACAGTTGCATCCATCATGACATCTCTCTTAAAGGCTTAACATCATCTGCCTAGAATAAGGACTTTTTTCCTACATTACTATAATAATCAAACTGAAGAAATTAATACCTCATTAATATCATCAATATCTAGTTCACATTCAAATTCTATTCTTTTTCCAAGAATGTCTTTTATAGCTATTGTTTTCAGCCAATATCCAATCTAGTTTTATTAACAGACTGGATGTTTTATCTAGTTAATCATCTGTTAGTCTGAAAGAACTTCTCCCATTATTTCCCTATAAATAGATCATACATTACAAAGGGTAAGAATAAAATAAATCTATTACATTGTATAATAGATTATACAATGAGGTTTAAAATGCATTGGATTGATTAGGAGGAATGCCTGTAAGAGAAAATAGAGAGGCAGCCAGGAGAGGCAGTGGGCTGACAAACTGTGATGCAGAACTGGGTTGGAGTGAGGGAAGAACAAGGAAGAAAGGGAGGGGGAGCTGAAGCCTCTGAGCCCTCAGTGCATCCTGAGCAGACAGGGAAAGCCCTTGAGGAGGTGCTAAGTCAAAATCAGTAGCCGGAGGAACATACGAGGAAGCGTTTCTTAGGCTGGGCATGGCCTCTGGGAAGTAGAGTCTCATCTCCTAGAAGCAGCTGGGATTCTGGGCAAACTCCCTATAATTGAGATATAAGAGGCACCATCTCATACCAGACACAACTACTTCCTAATATATGCATTGGTGTTATAAATAAATATCTTTGAGATTTGCAAAGATTTCAGTGTTTTTATCTTTCAGCCTTAAATTGCATTAAATTTCTTCCTTTGAACTATGAGTTATTTAGAAGTCTGTTTGTTAGTATTCAAATAAATCAGTTTCTTAAAGTAGCATTTTTGTAAGCAAGGCAAAAACTAGATGACTGTCTCTGGTTAAAAAGAAGAAAAGTATCCTCAGAAAATTGCATAGTTTAGAACATGACCACTGCCTGAATCTCAATCCTTCAATGCAACGTCTAAAGACCAAAAGTGAGAATAAATAAAAATCACCCGGAGCTCATACTTACATACAATAATAAAAAGACTTAGTCTAATACAAAATCTCGTATGTGAAAGGGATGATAAATACGTGAGAACATCAGAGCTTTCTCTGAAGACCATGTGGAAGCAGAATCAAAGGGGAATTGTGCAAAAAAGGAGCTATAATCTACTGTGGACTCCAAGCAAGAGAATCCTTATCACCCAAGTAGGGAAACGCTGAAAACAGGCTACAGACCTAGAGAGCCACAGCACAAGCTAGTGTAAGATATGTAATAAAGGAACTTACAAAGTTCATGGGATAATAAATTTCAGTCTTGCATGGGTTGGGGGGGCGGGTACCTCTATTGGGTGGCATGGGGTACCTGGGAAGG
This sequence comes from Arctocebus calabarensis, assembly GCA_963573935.1. Lineage (NCBI taxonomy): Eukaryota > Metazoa > Chordata > Mammalia > Primates > Lorisidae > Arctocebus > Arctocebus calabarensis. Next base: position 2,332 of record CAUYON010052907.1, read on the forward strand.
GAGTGGTGTCATTTGGATTTTTCCTGAAAAAAGAAAATAGTTAAGCAAGAAACTACTATTAAGGGCTCTATTAAAGAATTACAATGCAGATTAATTGCATTCTCCTGCTCAAAAGCTTCAATTAAAAGAAAAGAGGGCACTACGGAACTAAGAAATTAAATATACAGCTTACAGTTTTCATTATTCCATCTTCTCCCACAGAGTCCACCTGTTATCATTTATTCATACTTTTCCAGGAAAACCTTACCCAGTTGTTACAGAGTGAATTGTATCCCCCTCCTAAAACTCATATTTAGAAGCCTTAACCCAACTGTGACAGTATTTGGAGATAGGGCCTGAATGTTTAAAAGCATTTTTTTTTTGTATTTTGTTAATTACCAATATTGTCATTCCTACAACTCTTTTGATTTTTTATTGTTACCCTTTGTATAACATCTATTATACACTGAGGGCTCAGAGGCTTCAGCTCCCCCTCCCTTTCTTCCCTGTTCTTCCCTCACTCCAACCCAGTTCTGCATCACAGTGTGTCAGCCCTCTGTCTCTGCTAGCTGCCTCTCTATTTTCTCTTACAGGCATTCCTCCTAATCAATCCACTGCATTTTAAATCTCATTGGATAATAGCTTCTTGGAAGACCAAGAATAATAGAAATAACTAAAAAATGAGTTAATATTTTACTTAGTATATCAGTAAAAGGGTAAAAAATCAAAAGAGTTGTAGGAATTACAATATTGGTAATTAAAATACAAAAAAAGTGCTTCATAGAGCATTTTTGAAAAGCTAGAAGTTTGTTCTTTGAAAATAATTGAAATGTAGACAAAATTAGTAAAGAAACTAAAACTAGAATATACTATTAGTAAAGGAAACTCAGCTGTAGATACAATGGAAATTTTAAAAGAGAAGAAAACACTGCAATGACATGTTAACAAAAATAAGTAAGTTAAATAAATAAATAAATCCTCACACAAGCTGAATTATTGACCTGAAAAATATAAGTTGCCTAATATGACCCTGGTACAAATAGAAAGCCTGAATTGATTTTTAACAGTAAATAAATTAAATTTAAAAATAATAAATGAAAAGTCTTCTTACAATAAAACTTCAGGGTCAGAATGGTTTATGATTAAGTTGTACCACTTAGAGTAGATAATTCCAATTTTATAGAGCATTTTCTAAAGAAGATTAGAGAAACTTTCCAACTTTTCCCATTGTGTTAATTTAACCCTAATGCTACACACAAAGGGCACCATATTCATAAGAACAGATAAATCTCACAGATAAATTTAGGGGCAAAATAATTAATCAAATACAAGGAAAATTCATCTAAATCTAGTAAATTTTTTAAAAATTGCTTTGTCACTGAGACAGAAGGCATGTTATAGCATTGGAACATCCATTATGTAAATCACCACACTACACACGGTAAAAGCAAAAATCAATTATGTGATTATCTCAAATTGTGTTTAAAAAACATTTGCTTAAACTCAATTCATGGTTATAGGGAAAAACACTTTAGCATACTAAGAATCAAAATGGACTGTTAAAATCTGATGCAGAGGACTTCAGAGCAAATGTTTTATTTAGTGATGACTAGAAACGTGCTATCACTTTTTAACACTGTATTTTGGGTCCCAATTTAAACAAGAAAACAAATAAATAAAATTGTAAGTGTTAGAAAGATACAAAATTGCAATTATCAAAGATGAGATAATTATCTATTTAAAAATGCAAATTAATCTACAAAATATAATTCATAAGAGTTTAAAGATATTGCTAGGTATAAGAGCAATTATCTATGTATGCACCGGCCAAAAATATATGTATGTGTGCTGTGTGTGTGTGTTTGTGTGTGTATACTTAGGGTGCCAAAATGTATACACAGAGAATAGGTCTTATTTATGTATTGCGTTTTGAAGTAGAACAAGATGCTATTACCCCAATGTAATGTTAATCACCATGCAAAATGCAGGTGAAAGAAACTAGCAGAAGCAGGGCTGTGGATGGAGAGACACAAGCATAACTGGACGTGGTATTAGAAATTTGAGAACACTGTGAAAGCACAAAGGCAATGGGAGGGCTGGCTATGCCGGAGAACTTCCCACACACCTGACAACCGCACACTCCCATGGTTCCTGGGAGATGAGTGGTGCTGTGTGTGATGGGTCCAAGGGAAGGTCCGGGAGGCCTCTCACAGCACAAGTCCTGCCTCTTCTCCTCACACACTCACCACAGAGTCTACCAAGCAATGTGCACAGCACACAAGAGTTAGCAGGACAAGCCCACGGAGCATTCTTAAAAAGCAAAAGGAAACGTTTTCATTTCAAGCCTGTACATGCACCAGGATCTGACAGCTTATCTCCATGAGAATTTGCCAGGACAACAGATAGCACAAAGAGGTGTGCTTGAGTTTCCCTCATGTTCTACTGACCTGACACCCCTTAACTTCTCCCTATGGAAGACCTTACACCAGAGGTCCTCAAACTACGGCCCATGGGCCACATGCAGCCCGCCAAGGTCATTTAACTGGCCCGCTGGGTGTTTTTGCCACAGCTGCCTGTCCTGTGTAGCAGCTGCTCATCCCCGGCTGCAGTGTGCATGTGTGGGATGTGCGCCGCACTCTCCAAATCCCCTCCTTCTCTCTGTCTCCTTGACTCCTCCTCTCAATCTCCAACGCACTTGCATCACTTGTTAGAATAGCAGTGACAAATATGGAAACGGACATTGACCATCTCATTAGCCAAAAGCAGGCCCACAGTTTCCTTTGAAATACTGGTAAGTTTGTTGATTTAACTTTACATGTCCTTCATTTTAAATATTGTATTTGTTCTCATTTTGTTTTTTCTTACTTCAAAATAAGATATATGCAGTGTGCATAGGAATTTGTTCATAGTTTTTTTTTTTTTTAAACTATACTCTGGACCTCCAATGGTCTGAGGGATAGTGAACTGGCCCTCTGTGTAAAAAGTTTGAGGACCCCTGTCTTACACAATGTGGAGAAAGGTGGAAATCTGGCTACCCTGGTGGTACTTTGGGAAGAAGTTGAAACGACAGGCTCAGATATATAAGTGGGCACTTTGGTCAACATTACTCAAGTAGTAGTTCCCCAGTAATCCAAAGTATCTGGGTGCTGATGGTGATCACTACCAGCACCTCTTATAATTACAGAAGTCAAACGTGGCTTGTATCCATTATTTCTTATTGGTATATATTGAGTACTACAATTTTGATACAGTTTTTTCCTTTCTTAAAATGTATATACATTTTATGGAACCCTGTGTGTGTGTGTGTGTAAATCAGAGTAGTATTTGGGAAATGGAGTTCAAAAAAATAATGAGCCAGAATCAGACTCAGACACACAGGAGCAGTTCATCACTCAACACACTTGTCATTGTAACTTAATGCTGAACAACAAGCCAGTAAAAAGTGCTTACTCTATATTAAAAGGAACAAAAGGAATTAATTGGCCCAATTATAATATTCATTAGATCATTCTCTAGCTCTAACTCATTACCATCTTTCCTATATATTTCTCCCTATAAATTATGCATAAATTTGTTTCTCCTTTACAACTTAATGTTAATAATTAAATTTAACTTTCTATTTTATCTGAAATTCTCAAAAGATTTTAAAAAAATTAAAAAATGTATATATGACATTACACATTACTAATATCATTTGTTGTGCTGTTGTCTTTTGGCCGAAGAGAGACTGAGTTATCACTGGGCTATCTTTATTGTATCAACCATCAAGCTCATACAATTAGACAAAATAACTTGTTAGTTAAATGATTGCTAATTCCTTAGGGAAAGAAATATATATGTTAACACAAGAGAGATTCATTTGAGCAGAAATCCATGCTGTGGGCAGTGTCAGCATGTTTCTTTCTTTCTTTTTTTTTTAAATAGAGAGTAATCAATGTCTCTGACAAGACCTGTCTGGCCACTCTGGTGCCAAAATCTCTGAGAAGACCCATCTGGGAACTCTGGTACTGTAGGCAGTGCCAGCAGGTTTCATGTTTTTTTGATAATGAGAAAAATCAAAATCTCTGAGAAGGCCTGGTGGGCAATTCTGGTGCCAAGAGCGTTTATTTACTTTTTAAATGCCTTTTAGGAGAGATTTTGCAAGCAGAGTATTTACTCTTTTTGGTTAATTACAACCTTCCTGTATATTCATTTTGTTAGCGTAGATGTTGTTGAATCTTTTGTGTTTGCGTGTTTCTTCCTGGTAATAGAGCAGACTTGAGGGTATAGTGAGTGCCTAGTACAATTAAGCCCAATCATAGACGCCTCCATTAAACCTCTGTTTCTGGTGTCACTGGAACAAGATGTACATTTTATGAGCTCTATTGTATTTCATTTCTCAAATTCTGTAAAGTTTCACACTTTCCTGAGTTTATAAGAAACACACTGGAGCATATCAACATTTGGCAGGAGAGTTGCAGAAAAGCATCTTTTTCACTGTTTTAATTTTAATTCAAGGCCTTTCTTGTGCTACAACATACTCACAAAACAATTCTTATATTTGTGGGACAAAAGCAGCATGTTTTATTTACATTTTTAATCTTAATAGATTATTGACTTTTTTTTTTTGTAGTGTCTCTGTCTCACTTTATCGCCCTCAGTAAAGTGCCGTGGCATCACGCAGCTCACAGCAAACTCCAATTCCTGGGCTTAGGCGATTCTCTTGCCTCAGCCTCCCGAGTAGCTGGGACTACAGGCACCTGTCACAATGCCTGGCTATTTTTCTGTTTTGCAGTTCAGCCAAGGCGGGGTTTGAACCCACCACCTTCAGTATATGGGGCCGGTGCCCTACTCGATGAGCCACAGGTGCTGCTCCAGATTATTGACTTCTATATTGAAATGAAGAAAATACTTGGGTATTAAATGTTGTAACACCATTAAGATTTTTTGAGACAGTGCCTTGCTATTGCAAAATCACAGCTCCAAAATATCCACCTTTACCCAAGAAGCTTGTAAGTTTTCTCCAGCAGAACACATCAAATGCTTTACAAGTGCATTTTCTTTTGTCATTCTAATATACACTGACTGATTTAGACATAGACAAATTTAAAGAGAAATTCTTATACTGCTTTTGATTTGTTTTCAATCAGAGATACACGTTTTGGGTTCTCCCTTAGATTTATCTTCAGCACACAATTTTTTAAAGCCAGTAAAGCAATTTTTTGCTCTTATAAATTCTCAAATAATTTAAAACTAATTAAAAGAATGAGTATGTGACATCACACATTACTAAAATCATTCATCGTGCTGTTGACTGTTGGCCAAAGAGGGAATGAGTTATTCTTGGGCTATCTTTACCTACAGACGATTGGATATAGACATTCCTTTTTCAGGGAGGGGGAAAGTGAGTTCCTGTAATTCTGATTTGCGATTCTAAGACATGATTAAAAGATCCAGAGATGACATGAATAATATGAGTTAATTTGCATTTGAGTTGCCAGACTGTTGAATGCAATTCTTCAGAAATTGCATCTCTTCTGAATTAATTTGCTGATACAGAAACAGAATAAAGAGGGGGGAAAAACACTACAAAATGTGTAAAACCAAACAGAAACATAAGCGAAACTTTTGCTAGAGTTCATTGCAAGGTATTCAGAATGTAGTAGTTACTATTGCTGGAGGGTGTACAAACACAGACAACTATCTGTTAGCATTACGTGTGGTGGTGAGGTCAGGAATGATCAGAGAACATCGGCGAATTGAGGTTTGGACCCTTGAGCACTTGGAGAGTTTCTTCTATTTTGAGTCCCAGTTCCCTCGTGAACAGCACATCTAAACTTGCCGAATTAATGGTGAGGATAGCAAATAACTCATACAGCTTTTTAGCAGGAGTACATTAAGTTCTCAGTAGAGTAGGGGTGATAACCTCTTCATAGTGCTGGGACCTCCCTGCCACTTCCCGTTTCCTCCAGTATCACAATATGTGTAATGAGGTTTCATGGCTGACTTCTCCAAAATGAAAAATCTGAATATTTGCAAATGTATTACTGGGCTTTAAGCATGGGTTTTAGGTGTTTCTTCACTGGCCTGAAGAAAAGCAGATAGCACATTGTCTTAGGATTTTTCTCAGTAGATCCAGGCCATTTACAAAAATGATTGTTATCTTTAAAAAACTTAATGAAAAATTAATATACAATTCTGATAGCCGGTATTAGAATTGGCTGTAGGCATGGTTCTTTTCTGTAGAAAATACAGGTATGATATAAGAAACTATGTGTTGAATTTGGAAATTTAATAAATATTTTCCCCACGTAATTTAATGCTTCCCTCAGTTAGAATGTTAATGGTGTCATAGCCCACAACAACCTCAAACTCCTGGACTCAAGCAATCTCCCTGCCTCAGCCTCCTGAGTAGCTGGGATAATAGGTACCTGCCAGGATATCCACCTAGTTTTTCTATTTTTGGTAGACTTTGCTGAGTACTCAGAGTACGAGGTTATAGGAGTTTCCTCATGTTATGAGATTGGAAGCTATTAGGATAAAAGATTGGAACTCAACTGTAGGCTATTTTATTGAAAATCCTCCTTTCAATTGGGTGTAACTTAAAATAGTACATGATTTTTCTTTTATTATTTTAACTTGCATTTGATTGAGTGCATTTTAAAGTGGTGAATTTTCATATGATTCTTGGAGAAGAGAGTAATCTGATAAAAGATAATTTTGAGAAATGGCAACCAGAATGAAACTACTTAACTTTACAAGACATTTCCATTTTTATGACTTTTACTTTTTTGAAGTGAATCATACACATAGAAATAATTGGTATATATTAATAAATCATCAAATAGTAAAAAATTAGACGCTATTATTTAAGGTTAATTTACTACTATTAAAATCATTATGTTAAAATTTTTAAGATTTAGCATTTATTCATTTATACCAGCTAAGTATAAATAAGTACTTATTTAAAATTTAGTCCTATCTGTTATCTGTCATTAGGTATTCAATTTATTTAATTTTATCAATTTTTTAAAATCCTACGACCTCATAAAGCCTTGACATAATCTGATATTTGTCTTTGTCCATAATACATTTACTCTCCTAAAATTAACTTTTTGTCACTAAGTTGCTGACTTTTGTTACAGCTTTATTATTTCATTCTGATAAGTGATACAATGATAGAAATTTTAAGCATTAATCTTGAGAATGAAAGTAATGTAATATTCTAAATTGAATTGTGAAATAGTATTTTCACCTCATATCCCCAAACTGGCCCCCCAAATGTCAAACAACATCATCTAATACTTGAAACCTTAGTTTATTATGTTTAATTGGTAAATGAGTTCTAGTGCCAAGAATGTAATTTTGGTTTCCTGCATTTTAGAAGCCAGAACACTGCTTAGATTTGGGAACAGAACATTTTCTACAATAATGTACAATTATATGGATATGAAAAAGCAGTTTTTAGACCTTTATATCAAAATTCCTTTCAAAGGATAGTATTGAAGTCCAACATTTTTCTTAAAGTTGTCTGTGTTTATTTTTTTTAAAAAACTTAAAATATCACAGAAACATACTTTGTAACAGTGTAATACTATACAATACATTGCAATCGAGCAGTTTAATTCCAATAATGCAAAACCCAGTAATTTACAATTTGTATCCTTAAGTTTTTAAATGTCTCACAATTTAATTATGCAGTTTACAAAACATTGTGTATAGTTAATCTCATTTGATTCTTACAATACCACAGACTTGGTGGAGTTGGTATTCTCATGCTAATTTCACTATTAAAAAAACTCAGCAACATAAAAGTATCTTGTTCAGAATTAGCCCAGGAGTAACTGATGGAACCTGAACTACATTCTAGTAGTTTTTCTATTGTGAAAACTTGCTGAACTATATAGATCTGTGCAATAAGTTACATGATGTGTGTATAATACATACATGTATGTATGTGTCTATACATGTGTATCGTATATATACACACACATATGCCCAAGTGAATGACAAAAATAAATATATACTTTTTTTCTGAAATTAGATAACCTCAATATTTTTCCTCTAAGTAGTACATTATTATGCAAAGTACTTTCCAATTAATTTGGTTAACTATACTTCTCACAAACTCTATTAGATCAGAGAATAAATTGTCCACATTTATAAGAGGATGAAGTTACTTCACTAGTTTTATCCAGTGAAATAATGGTAAAGTCAGAATTAGAACTCATAGCTTGGGGCCTGGCTCCATGGCTAACACTTATAATTCTAGCACTCTGCGAGGCCAAGGCAGGTGGATTGTTTGAGCTCAGGAGTTTGGGACCAGCCTCAGCAAAGTCTACTAAAAATAGAAAAACTAGGCAGATATCCTGGCAGGTATCTATTATCCCAGCTACTCAGGAGGCTGAGGCAGGGAGATTGCTTGAGTCCAGGAGTTTGAGGTTGTTGTGGGCTATGAAACCATTAACATTCTAACTGGGATTGGGGGAACAGAGTGAGACCCTGTCTTGAAAGACAACAAAATAAAAATAAAACTGCAGAAATTAAATACATTTGATTTTGTCTGTTTGAACACTAATTGTTTTTAAAAAAAGGTAAAATTGAACAAGGGAGACATTAAAATTATCCCAAGTCAAGTAAACCAAAACTTCTAGAGAATGTTTCTGGTCACTGGTAAATATACCTCCCCAAGTGATTCTAACATACAGCCAAGGTTAAGAACCACAGGTTGGGGGGAGGATGGGTAGAGGGAGGGCAATTAGTGGGAACACACCTACAGTGCATCTTAGCAGGGTACTGGTGAAACTTATTAAAGGTAGAGTATTAATGTCTTTATATAGTGATCAAGAAAATGCCATGAAGGATATCTGTAACAGTACAATCAAAATATTTCTGAATGTATATGAATCGTGCCCTGTGATTGCACCAATGTACATAATTATGATTCAATAAAATTATTAAAAAAAAAAAAAAAGAACCACAGGACAAGGTAGAGGTCAGCAAACTCTGCTTGTAAGGGGCCAGGTAGGAGATATTTTAGGCTTTGCGAGCCATATATTCTCTGTTTCAACAGCTCAACTCAGCCATTGGATGGGAAAGCTTCATACACACTGTGTGAAGAGTGAGCGTGGCTGTGCAAAGCACAGCTTTATTTATGGATTCAAACTTGAACTTTGCATAATGTTAATGCCTCCAAAAGCGTTTTCTACCTTTGATTTTTTTCTAACAATTAAAAAGTGAAAACCGTTTAATTAAACAGGCTAGTTTAGGCTAGGACATAATTAAACAGACTAGTTTTGGCTTTGGAACATGATTCACCAACATCTACTCCCTAAAAATTAAACTGGCCTCTCACTGGTGTGTGTTTGACTTTATTTTATAGTATGGCAATCACAGAATGTCCAATAGTCTTGTACATTCACCTGTCTTTACTCATAATGCATAGTGCATGGTGCTTGGAACTTGAAAGACAAAGAAATATATGAATATATTTTATTTTTTCTCCAGATAAATCAACGAGTGAGTGAATAAGTAAACCAATGTTGCCCTCAAAGTGACTTTGTGTTTTTTCAACTGATACACATTTATCAGTTGAGAGTGGAGATTAATACCAAAAAATCAGGGATTTTACATCTCCACATTTATTTCACTAACATAACCCTTGTGGTTATGGTCATAGTTACATGAACCAAGTGAAACACTTTATTTATCTAGTGTATGTTCTGGACTTAGAGCTTCTGTGTTTTGAAGTTTTCAAATAAATATGTTTCTTTTTAAAATTATATAAATGGAAATATCCATTAATCTTTCTTAATGGGGCCCTTTTTTGCTGGTTGTTTTTCCCCTTTTCAATTCCAATTGCTATATGCTGCTTTTTTTGTTTTGTTTGTTTTCTTTTTTGTATTTTATGATTTTAGCTAGAGAGATTGCAGGCTGAAAATGCCTTGGAGTGGGACAAGAGAGAAGTACTTGAAACAGAAAAAGAACGTCTGGAGAGAGAAAATAAAAGGCTCAAGATACGGGTGAAAGAAATGGAAGAGCTCCTGGATAGCAAAAATAGAATAAGCGCAAACTCTCAAGAATGTGATTTCAAGAGGTCACAAATACACCTGCAAGAGCACAACAAGGTAAGGATGCCCCTTGGAACACATGTCCTCCCGCTGGGTGTGCCCCGCCCAGGGCTAGGATGCTGCCTCCTTCCACACCTCCACATCTGAGAGTTTCCTTTTGTGCTGTCTGGTACCTGACACAGCTTGTCTTTTGTTCCACTATGATGCTAAATAATGTTGTTGATGAATATGAAACACAGTGTGTTCAATTCCGGCTGAAAACCTTACACTGTAACAAACCTTCAGACAGTTTCCATATTTCCAAAAAATAAGAAAAAAAAGAAGAAGAAAGGGACCTCGTGCTTCTTGGTGCCTCTTAGGGCTCTGTCTCAGCATTTTCCAAGCCATTGATCTTAGTTTCAATAATCATATTTTTCTGTTAGTTTGAGCAGCTATACAATAAGAATTGGTTTGCAGCAATGGTAAGTAATACAAACATTCAAATTCAGCTAACACCCATTGTTGAGTCAATTACATGCACTATTTATTTTTTTCCATATGGTTTTATAGGCAATGGCATTTGTTAAAATTGGGAATAAATTCAAAGTCTGATTTGAGGAAATTGATTCAGATATGTTTTATCCTCAAGTCGGCAGATGTAGTTAATGCTATAGATGGATTTATTTTTGATAAAGAGCTTACATACTCTTCGATGTGCTTTAACTGGATAACTTAAAAGTTGTAATTTGCATGGTTGAATGTCAATATGCTGCAAAATATATACATCATCTTTCTACTTTTTTCCATTAAAGTACATGTAGTATTTTGGTGCAAACTGCTCTGTAACAGTTTGGTAAAGTAAATGTTATAAGTTCATATTTTGTAGTTGCGTAAGTCATTTATACTCATATAAACTCTAGAAGCTAAATAGCCAGAAAAATTGAATTCCATATCACTTTATTATTCTGTGGTTCTAGGGATTTGTTGCAAATGCAAGATTAAATTGTATTAGTGTTTCCTGACTTGCCAATGCAAATGTCTAAAGTTAAATTTTACAGCAATTGATCATAACTGTCACACAGATTTATAAATCATCTCTAATAGTGTGTTTGATTCTGACATATACACAACGGATATAGCCATAGAAGATTTTTTTGAAATTTCTACATCTAAAAGCACAGAATTACTCCAATTATGGAATGTGGTTCCATTGTAAAAATACCTCTTTCTATTTGATTCAATAAATACAAGATGAGTATTTATTTAAATTATTTTCTTTGTCGGTCACTGCTGTAGATGCTGGTAACAAAAAGATTAATGAATGATTATCTCTCCCCAACATCTTCAAAGAAAAATACACATAAATTATTAATAATAAAACATGCTGATTGTTCATAATAAGGGGGAGTGGAAACACAAATGAAGAAATAATTCATTTTGTTTAATTTTGATACCCTTCCAGCTATCATAATATGAAGTATTTCTGGAAAAATGAGGATTGATTTCGGCCTGCTTGGAGTGGACATATGTACTGATGGGTATGAGCTGTCACCAGGGAGCACTGAGACCAGACCTGGGCTCTTTGACACCCATATAGTTCTTTGACCTAGGACTGGGGACAACTTGGGAACCAGGAGGATTCTGGAAGGTCTGATCAAATAGGTGAATGTGCTGATCGAGTAGAAGACCGTACGGTTCTTTAAGTGTAAATCATTTTGATGGTGGGAGTAGTGTTGGTGATTTTACTGTCCTTGTTAGTTCAGACTCACTGCTGAAACCAGAATAATTACCTATTAGGGAAATACTTCAGGTCAAAATTCTTGGTGCAACAGTCATCCTCGCCGAATCTCAAAATATCAAGATTCTGCTGTCCTCAAATGGCAAATGAATCATCGCTGTGTATAGAACATTTCAAAGTCCAGGGAATAATGTAGATTTTATCTTGATAACAATACCACATAGTAGTTTTAAGATTACTTCAGTAAGGACTAATGTATATGCATGTAAGTATCATACATGAGCATCATGTCTGTATATGTGTAACATATGATGTTCATCCATATGAATTAGGATGAACAGATACGTATGAACACTATGTATTCATATATGTAGGGACCATATATGATCACCACATATATGTGTGTACATAGGTACAATACATGGGCACCATATACATATATATGTATACAAGCCCCATATGAGTATCCCTTACATATATTTATATATAGGTATCATATATGAGTAGCATATGTATAAATATTGTTGAGGTACTATATATGACTACCAAATAAATATATATAGGTAGCACATGAGTACCACATGTACCACACGTGTATATAAGTACCCTGTCTGAGTATCATGTCTGTGTATGTATAAACGATCCATGTATGAGTGAGGTAGCGGCCATAGGTGGTGAGGGCCACTACTGGAGACACCACTGGGAGAGTCTTTAGCAGAAATGTGAGATCTCTTACCATGTGATGTTTGCATGGAACCACATCTATCCTATGTTTATGGCACACACCAGGCTACCTGATACTATTATAAATCCCCACAGTAGATTTTTAAAAATATCTTCAGTTTTAATAATCTTATTGTTCAATGAAATTTGTATACATGTATTAATTCAAGAAAGAAGGACTTTTCACATGGTTTTTCGTTGGCTTTTTTTGACTTTTAGTGTTTTAGAGAATACATTTTTAAAGAAAATGGCTTTCAATTTTAAATTGTGGTATTAAACCAACGACATAGACTATTCTTCCTGTGAGTCACCATATGACGTGACTCCTACATCTAGGCTTGCTTCATCCAGTATGTTAAGGACACAAGCACATCAGTCTTTTACAGCTTGAAAACAGGGTAGCAACTCACTTGAATTTTCATGCACAGATTACCACTCTGTAGTAATTATTTTTAGAGCATAAACTGCCAGCATAGACTTTTCTAGAAGAACCTCTGCATGCAGGTCTTTGGATTTGTGGTTGCTTCTGGAAATAACGGCACCATTCCATGGTTCCATGGCATCAGCACAACTGACAACCATCAGACAGTAGAACTTCTTCAGCGGCAGTATCTGAGTGCTCCTTTTGGAATGTAGCCTGAATTTTAAATGATGGCAAAGACATTTGAGAACCAGCTTTGTGAAAACATCAGTAGAATCAAAGTGTATGTTTTAGGGAGGAGAAATGAAACTACATTTATAACTCTGACTCCACAGCCAACAGTAAGTTATATTTGCTGTGCTTGATCATTAAAATTCATGTTTTTAATCCATCCTTAAAAAAAAAATCCACCTGTACTTATGACTATGCAGATAAGTACATATTGAAATAATTTAGATGATTTAATAGATTAAAAAACATATTCATACACTCAGGAAATTTGGATTCAAAAATTTGAACTATTTGTTATAAAATATTTTTAGTTTTCTAAAGGTGGCTAAAAAATTGAAATGTATTAAACATTAGTTATCAAAAGTGGGGTGTACACGTCTCACCAAGTTTTGGAAAGAAACTACCAACACATTATTAGTTATTGCTGTTAGAATATCCATATTAGGTTTACAATACAAATTAGTATAATAGTATATCTACGTAACATAATAGTATAGCTACAGAACATAATTATGTTATTTTAAAACATAATTTAAAATTTGGTAAAGGCCAGGTGCAGTGGCTCACATCTGTAATCCTAACTCTCTGGGAAGCTGAGGTGAGTGGGTTGAGGTCAGGAATTGGAGACTAGCATGAGTAATGATGAGATCCTGTCTCTGCTAAAAATGGAAAAACTATCCAGGCATCTTGGTGGGCACCTGTATTCCAGGTACAAGGGAGTCTGAGGCAGAAGATTCACTTGAACCCAGGGGTTTGAGGTTGCTGTGACCTATGATGCCATGGCTCTCTACCCAGGTGATTCTGTCTCAACAACAACAACAAAAAAAATTGGTAAACCCATGATTTTATGCAAACATAAAAGGAACACATGTCAACTAGTTTATCTAACACATTAATTAATGAAGAAACTGGTAAGATATTATAGCGAGTTGAAAGGAGGATTTGAACATCAGACAACCAGGCACAAAGGAATGTTGAAATAAACATTAATAGATTCAAAATAAGGAAATAAATTGCATTGTTACCATATGAAATTCTCCCATGTCTGTGGAAAAGAATCATTTATATTGCTATGGGTTATCTACACATTATACAGTTATGTGTAAAATAGCTTAAAGATGTTTCAAGTTGTAAGATCCTACAGAATCAGAGTCTTACCTGGGGTAATGTGTTAGACTCAACTACCAGGACTATTTACTGGTCATTTCAAAGTCTTTCCCTTTTCCTTGACCATATAAATTGATGTTTGTACTTAATAACTCTTTACATATGAGAACATCAAACAAACACCCAGAGAGTGTCTTTCTAGACTAGGGACAATCAAACTCTCTGTAAAGGTCAAGATTACAGAATATATTCATATTCAGTTATTTTAAGACACAGTTCCCTGTTTCACATTTAAGACTTTTACAAGCCTTCAGAAGAATAGAAAATATTTCTAGTTCTTGGCCATGGTGCACATGCAGGTCTTGAGCTGGATGGGCCCATGAGTCATGTTTTGTGGTTGGTCTCTAGGCTGAAATGTACGGAAGGGGCCAAGCAGAAAAATGTGATGGAGCAGTGCCCGGAAGGCATTCATCTTGTTCTGACCACACAGAACCTTTCGGATGGACCTTCCAGGTTTAAAGCCTGGTTTAGATCAGTGTTTTTCAACCTTTTTTAAATCTCACTTGAACCCATAGTTAAAACTTCTGCAGTTCACTTAAATCATGCTCGTCAAAAAAAAGTAAAAACAACGAAAGAAGACATTTACTACACTTTGAACTTCTTTTGCAAATAATTTGATTAATGACCTTTAAAATTTTTCGTGGCACACCTAAGATCTTCTCATGGCACACTGGTGTGCCACGGCACACCGATTGAAAATCACTGGTTGGATCATCTGCACTAACTAAGGGCATCAGTATAAGACAGTCAACAAAGCTTAGACCCTGTTCCTATTGCAAGCTTTCCCCGTCAGCGATTACACCATAGTCTCTTCACGTGTCCCAGCTCCTTTTATGAAACTAATCTTGTCTGGCTAATGTTGGGCACCTCACTAGCACCGCCTGTGCATAGGGCAGGGTGCAACCAACAATAAGTTGATCAACCATGAAACATCATGTTTGAACATGAAGGATATAGATGCTTATGCTATATATTTCTGATGAGGATTTCAGCACAGTTTGGGGATCTGGATGGTTAGTCTTTAAAATGCAATGAATCAGGTTCGGCACCTATGGCTCAACGGGCTAAGGCGCCAGCCACGTACACCTGAGCTGGCGGGTTCGAATGCAGCCCGGGCCCGCCAAACAACAATGACAGCTGCAACCAAAAAAAAAAAAAAAATGGCTGGGCGTTGTGGCAGGTGCCTGTAGTCCCAGCTACTTGGGAGGCAGAGGCAGGAGACTCGCTTGAGCCCAGGAATTGGAGGTTGCTGTGAGCTGTGATGCTAGAGCACTCTATCCAGGGTGACAGCTTGAGGCTCTGTCTAAAATAAAATAAAATAAAATAAAATATAAAATAAAATGCAATGAATCAGTAAACATTTCTCAAATGTTGATTTTTGAGGGAAAAAATCTGGACATTCCTTAGGATGGAATTCTGGTATGAAAAAATAAATGAGTAAAAAAATTAGAGTATCAGAAGTATTTGTTTGAGAACAACCTGCCAGATACAAAAATAATTCTGAGTTTAGCTGATAATATTTGTATTTAGTTTTAGTGGAGATAGGTACACGTTTAATAAATATCTAAAAATATTAATCATATGCAAAAAATACATCAAAGTAAATTTTATTGAGATTAAAAATAAATATTCTGATATTAGGCAATAGCTTATTCAAAAATTATGTTAACTGCATCATCATCTATTCAGAAAAAGCAAAAACAATCCAAATCCTTGATTTTCTTAAAGTTAAAAAGTTGTAGTCAGTGGTGACTTGTTATATATCCCAGAGTCAGTATCTAGAACTATCCATAATATTATATTATTATGGTGTTTGACTGAATTATGCTTTTTGTTAGTCATTTTACATAATATTTGGATCAGAAGAGTTCTCTAAGCATGAGTCAGAATAAGGAAAGTTTTGCGGTACGGTTAAAAGATGTTAATGAATTTACAACCCTGAAAGAATTAGTACCTCTCTTCTAAAATGCATGAAATAAATGAATGAAAATGAGGAAGTAATTTATTATATTTATACTACACATAAAAGTCGAAATCCTGATTATGATTGATTCTAAACTATTTTAAAAGTATTTATTGAGGAAAGCCTAAGGAGAATGAAGCTTAAAACTAAGAGAATGCCTGGGGCACCATCCTCAGAGGGGAATTTAGGAAATATGAGTGAGAGAAGCTTTTTAAGAAACTCTGATGAGATCATGGACCAGTGGATGATGTGGACCAGAAGGAGGTGGATCCAGAACTCGATAGCCTCAGGTTGGTTGTAATCTCCAGAGTCGGGTGAGCACACAGCTAGAAAGGGAAGCTTATGATATACTCTGAAAATCAGAAAAGCTGAATTCTAGAATGGGGAAGGAGGGCACAAAACTTGCCATAGCTGAGATCACTATCTGATTTGTCAATAATTAATTGTGTATTTCATAAATTATAACACTATATGTAGTATTACGACCCTTTTATCTACCCCTATAATGTTGAGAAATTAAATATGTGAAATATCAGAATCTTACCAAGAAGTTTACACAGGATTTTGATTAAAAGGCATAAAGTCGGCTCGGTGCCTGTGGCTCAACGGGCTAAGGCGCCAACCACGTACACCTGAGCTGGTGGGTTCAAATCCAGCCCCAGGACCCGCCAAACAACAATGACGGCTGCAACCAAAAAATGGCTGGGCGTTGTGGCGGGCGCCTGTAGTCCCAGCTACTTGGGAGGCAGAGGCAAGAGACTCACTTGAGCCCAGGAATTGGAGGTTGCTGTGAGCTGTGATGCCA
>CAUYON010052908.1:0-10210 GCA_963573935.1 Arctocebus calabarensis
GGTTTGGGACTGGTTTCATTGTTTTGTACTTTGCTTTGTTTTGTTTTCTTTCTGTCGTTCCTTTTTATTTTTTTTTTTTTGTAGAGACAGAGTCTCACTTTATCGCCCTGGGTGGAGTGCCGTGGCGTCACACTGCTCACAGCCACCTCCAGCTCTTGGGCTTAAGCGATTCTCTTGCCTCAGCCTCCCTAGTAGCTGGGACTACAGGCGCCTGCCACAGCGCCCAGCTATTTTTTTGTTTTGCAGTTCGGCTGAGGCCGGGCTTGAACCCGCCACCTTCGGTATATGGGGCCGGCGCCCTACTTGCTGAGCCACAGGAGCCGCCCAATCTTATTGTAATTTTAATTTGTATTTCTCTTACGATGAACAATTTTGAGCATATGTTCATATATTTAAGGGCCATTTGCATTTCCTTTTCTGTGAACTATCTATTCATGTACCATGTATCTTGCTCAATTTTTATAAAGTCATTGATCTTTCTTCTCCATTTAAAATTTTAGGGGTATTGCCTTTTGTTACTTATATAACTTGCAAATATTGTTTCTAGTTTGTCTTATTTTATTCCTTTGTTCATCATATTTTCTGGAAGAAAAAAGTGACACACAGGTGACACACACATATGCACTGAGTAATAGTTTAAAATCTGCACAATACTGAAATGACCAGTTACATATATAGTTAGAAGTTTACAGTCATTCTTGAAAAGCATAGCCTGATATTTTAGCTCAATTCTAAAAAAGGGTTCACAAAGAAATGAATGACAAAGAGAAAAGATATGAATAGAAATTTTAAAACTATGTTTTTTGAAATCTATAATTATTTGAGATATACTGAGTATACGCTTAATAAACTTCCTGAGAATGAATAGTTTTGTTTTTTTTTTTTTGTGGAGACAGAGTCTCACTCGATCGCCCTTGGTAGAGTGCCGTGGCGTCACACTGCTCACAGCAACTTCCAACTCCTGGGCTTAAGTGATTCTCTTGCCTCAGCCTCCCAAGTAGCTGGGACTATAGATGCCTCTCACGCAAGTAGCTGGGACTACAGATGCCTGCCACAACGCCCGACTATTTTTTTGTTGCAGTTCAGCCGAGGCTGGGTTTGAACCTGCCACCCTCGGTATATGGGACCGGTGCCTTACCGACTGAACCACAGGCGCCACCCTGTTTTGTTTTGTTTTGAGACAGAGTCTCCCTCTGTTGCCCAGGCTAGAGTGCCGTGGCACCAGCCTAGCTCACAGCAACCTCAAACTCCTGGATTCAAGTGATTTTCTTGCTTCATCCCTGGATTAGCTGGGACTACAGGTGTCTACCACAATAACTAATGAATTTTTCTACTTTTAGTAGAGACAGGGTCTCATTCTTACTCAGGCTGGTTGTGAACTCCTGAACTCAAGTGATCCTCTGGCTTCAACCTCTCACAGAACAAGGAGAGAGCCATTCCTTACTCTTCTTTCCAAATACTACTGACACATTTTGATTTTAAGATAAAATCCTATGAGTAGATAGGACCTTAAGTGCTTAAGAAGCGTTTCTTTCAGTTGAAGGTGTTTGCCTAGGTATCTCCAGGGAAGACTTTAGGTTCCATTTCTTCCCAGACTGGGGCTGTTTGATTGAGCAGCAGTGCGGGGCATTCTCAAAGTGCCACTAATGATGAAGTCATCAGTCCATCCACGCATTACCCACCTAGCATCCATCCCATAAGCCAGCATTTTTTTTGAATACTCATGGTGTGTTGGGTCCCATGTGGCACACCTGATTGTTAGAATGAATAAAACTGTCCTTGTTAGGGTGTCAGGGATTTGGGGATGGAAGAGGTAGATGAAACAAAAATAGTGAATCTTTGATCCTTGTCACAGTTGGGGAGATGTGTATGACTTATCAGCTTTTTGGCATGTTTAACAGTTTTCTTTCTTTTTTCTTTTTCTTGAGACAGAGTCTCACTTTGTCGCCTTTGGTAGAGTGCCATGGCATCATACCTTACAGCAGCCTCAAACTCTTGGGTTTAAGTGAGTTGCCTCAGTCTCTGGAATAGCTGGAACTACAGGCCCCCCGCCACAACCAAGTCTCACTCTTGCTAAGGCTAGTCTTGAACTCCTGAGCTCAAGTCATGCACCAACCTCAGCCTCCCAGTGTTGGGTGTGGTGTTAGCCACCGCGCCCACCCTAACCATTTTCTCAATAACGTTATAATACGAACTGCTTTTTCTCTCAAGTTAGAGAGCTAGATTTGATAGAGGCCTTATTATAGGCAAGTCCGCAGGGTATTAGCGGAAGACAGTCCCTAGGTCAAGGTGAGAAATGCCTACTGGTGACAGGTAACTGTTCTCTAACTCGTTCAAGGCCCAAACTACAAGTCCGACAGCCTTCAGCTGGGTTTGGAGGAGCTCAGAGGGCAGGGTCAGGAGTGAGGAACTAGCCTCTCACCTAGCTTTCCCTTTGCTTAAGGTCAGCAGAAGTAAGAAGATATTCAAATTCAGGCGCTGTACAAAGGCTTCTGGTTAGATTCCGCTTGCACCATCTAGGGAACTTGACACAATTAGACAAGGGGGAGTTAGGAAACAAATCCTTCCAACTCTAAAGACGGGGAGAATTGGTTCAAAACTTGAAAATTAGATAGCGGTAGGTTCAAATACTGACTAGTTTCGTGGCTTTGAGCCAATCACTGGACCTCCCCAAGCTGACTCAATTTCTCCATCTATACAGAGAGTACAGCAAAACCTGGCAAGGTGGTTGTGAGGACCAGAGATCCGACTGTCAAGTTCACGCCGTGAAGTGAAGGCTCCAATAAATGGCAGCCATCAATCTTGGTCCAGTGCGGGTGCATTCTCCGAGGCGCGCCTCCGGCCAGGTCCCTCAGGACTGGCGCAGCCCGCCTCCTGGGCTCCCGTCCTACAGTGCTCCCAGCAGGTGGCCCAGCACTCGTACCCACGCCCCGAAGCGAGCCTGGAGGGAAGGACGGTTGGATGTCCAAGGTCTCCCGCGGAGGATCAACCCCCACCTCTATGCGCTCGGCGCAGGTAGGGTTTCCGGCCCCGGCCATGGGGACAGCGACCTCTGGGGAGGTCGAGGCGAAGGGCGCAGCCCCGGGCCCGGAGGGGGCTCCAGAGGGCGCTCCCTCCCTCGCCTGGGTTCACCCCTGGGCCAACCTCGGCGACGGGGCCGCGGGCCGCGCGCTCTGCGGCTGCGAAAACCCGGAGAGGCGGATTGGAGCGCGCCCGCCGCGCTCGCAGCCAACTCCTCCGCGGTCCGGCCGCCGAGCTGGGCATGCTCAGTGTGGCCGCCGCGCCGCCGTCCGCCAACTCCGGAGCTTGCGCTCCCGGGCCGTGGGGGCGAGAACGCCGGCGGCGAGCCGCCGTCGCTCGCCGCCCCCAGACGGTGGCAAACTTCGCGGCGTCCCCAGAGCTTCTTCGGGGCGAGGCAGATACATCACTAATAAAATCAAATTCCATCTCCCCCATCCCAATCCCAACGATGGAGGCTGCGGCCGCTGGAGTGACCCCGCCGCCGCCGGCCCCCGCCCGCTAGTCGGGGACCAACAGGTAAACTGTTGGGGGTTGGGGGGGAGGAGGAGCTGTGGTCTGGGGGAGGGCGGCGGGCAGGAAAAGCCCGAAATGCCTACGGGCTGCCTGGCCCCGTCGGCGCTCACGGCCATCCCTTCGCACCCCCCCTTCCCCAGCCCCTGGAGGGGCTGCAAAGGGTTAAGTCGGCCCCGCGCCACCGTGAGCACGGCTCCCTCCAGCCTCCGCGCCTGCCCGGAGCCGCCTAGGGGACCCGAGCCGCAGATGCGCCACCAGAGCCTGGCGGGCGTCTAGGAGGAACCGGCCGCTTCCCACCCCCTTCAGGCCTGCTTCCCTCTGCGCCGGCCGGGTCCGTGCTCAGGTGGCGGGGGCTGCCGGGCGCGTGGCGGCGGGGGAAGGGTCTTTGCCTCGGAAGATGGGCGGGGGCGGGCCGCTCAGCAACCTCTCCCTCAGGGAAGAGGGCCACCCTCGCCTGGGGAGAGCACTTGAGCCACCCGCCTAGGAGCCAAGAAAAGTTTTTTTCCCCCTCTTGCCCCTCCCCCACCCCCACCCTGCGCCCAGCTGGGGTGGGTTTGGGTCCATTGGTGAAAAAAGTCACACGTTCCCATCAGCTGCTCCTCCCCCTGGGGACAGGAGGCAGGCGCCGCGGAGGACCCTGGCAGACCTCCAGCTCCTCTGCCGCCGCCACCAGATAGGTGCGTCCCGGGGCTCGAGCGCAGCTGGGGGCCCGCCGAAGGCTGCCCCCATCAGTGCGAGTCTGCGTGCCGGGCAGCAGCAGCATCCAACCTGCTTTATTCCTGCCTGCAGCGCCACAGCGAGCGAGGAGGGGGAGAGAGGGAGTCTGTCTGCAAAGTGCTGCTCCCTGGTGCTCAGAGGCGGCTGCTCCAGCTCCAACTCTCATTCATTTCGCCGGTTAACATGAGAGATCATGGCCGCCTTCGGGCTTCTCAGCTATGAGCAGAGACCACTGAAGCGCCCCCGGCTTGGGCCGCCCGACGTCTACCCACAGGACCCCAAGCAGAAGGAGGTAAGGGCACCGGCGGCCTCCCCAGCAACCGGGGCCGCGCTCTGCAGCGCTGACCCGGGGCCAAGTTGGCCCAGCAGGCATCGCAGGCGCTGCGGGGAAAGGGTCGGGGAGGGGGATTGGAGGCGGAGGCCGGGCCGGGGGGCCCGAGGACCCCCAGCGGCAGAGACAGAGTGGCTGTCAGCCCCAGCGCTCCACTGGGGCGCTCGCTCTCCGAGTGCCGGGTCGCTTTCGCGTTACCGGGCCTTGCACGGCGCTGCCGGTTGCTTCATGGGTTTCTTGCCTGCTGAAATCCTCCCGTTCGCTCTCCCTCGCTTCTGCTTGTTTTATTTTTCTCTTTGCCGCTTCGGTAAATCCTTGTAAACTTTTTGAAAAATGTTGGAATGCAGTGCATCCGACACTGAGGTCTTGCGTTTTGCGCCAGCTGGCCAGGGACGGATGTGGGGGGTTCTTTTCAAATTTTGCAGTTTGGAATCGAAGTCGTTTTTATCAAGGTGATAGATACTTACCTCTCTTAATATACCTCCGTATCCCCTCTCTGCTTTAAAAATGAATTTTAAAGAGAAACACTGATTTTAGTCCCTAGAGGCAATTGGCTTAATTGCTGGAGGCTGTTTTGTATATGTAAAAGCAGGCGCGTTGTCTTGGGAAGGAATCGGTAGGTCCCAGTGTTGCTTATTTCTTTGAATGGAATTATTTGGAGAAACCTTGACCCTTGCACCAGGTACACTAGCTTCAATGACTAGGGTAACCATGGCATTTTGTAGCTGTGTGTGTGTTTGTCAGGAGTTAACAAGTAATTATGTAACAACTCTCCAGTTATAATGATCATCACCCTTGGCTACACAATTTGCTCAGGGACTTGCCTTTTTTTTTTTCTTTAAGATCACCTGCTACCCAGCTGTGCTTTCTGAGTTCGCCAGCTGCAGCCCACCCATTCTGTTTTCTTCAGCTAAACACTAGCTGACCACATTGCTGAACTTATCTTTCTGGGAATCTAAAAATCCTTTCTTAAAAGTTTATAGGCCTCCTGACATCACAGAAAAGAGCTTTGCTACAAAAGCAAGGAGAGGTCCTTAAGACTTGGGTTTTGATAAATGTATCTGTTTCACTAATAGAGTAGGGATGCTTGTTCTGACTAAACTGTTTTGCTAATGAAGTGTCTGAGAGATAAGGAGCAGCAGCTCCTTTCAGAGGTTTAGCACACTAAATATGTTTGAGCGGCAGTGGAATAATTCAGATTAAAGCTAGGTAGGTTTTATAGGTGGTTCCCAGCAGAGATTTAACGGGAAGGTAGGAATTTGAAATTTTGCGGGTTCTTTCCTACCCAATCTCTCTACCCTGTTACCCCTTAGAGATGCTAAGGATGACGTGTAAAGAAAAGTAATAAAACTGAGTGGGAGGAAGTTTTGATGGGAGGGGAGGGGACAGGAGCATTCAGGTTGATCTTTATCATCTGTGATTAACACGTTGACGGCTACACTAGAAAAAAACAGTTTTTCCTTGGGGCCAAAATATTTTATTAGGTCAAGACAGGTCAGGAGGTATGTGCGTCATATATGCTTCATGAGGCCCCCAGCTCAAAACTAGCAAAAGTTAAATACAACTGGCATGGCAGTTAATGTCTGGCTCAGCTCTTCGGAAGGCAGTCTAATTGACACTCCTCAGTTATGGGATGGTGGCTTCAGGTGTCACTCGGCCTTATTTAGAACTTATTCCTCAGGTCAAACTTATTTTTCAGATATATATATATATACATTTCAGGATTGAGGTGTCTGTGATTCTGGATAGAGTAATTTTGGATTTCAGGTGTTAAAACACTTTATGGAGTTTTGAAACAGGAACTGATCTTTGAGGTGCCCTTTTTTTTTTTGTGAGACAGTCTCACTATGTCATCCTTGGTAGAGTGCTGTGGCGTCACAGCTCACAGCAACTTCAAACTCTTGGGCTCAAGTAATTCTCTTGCCTCAGCCTCCCAAGTAGCTGGAACTACAGGCGCCCAACACAACACCCAGCTATTTTTAGAGATGAGGGTGGGGAGGGGTTCCCGCTCTTGCTTAGGCTGGTCTTGAACTTGTTAGCTCAGGCAGTCCACTCACCTGCCTGGGCCTTCCTAAGTGCTAGGATTACAGGTGTGAGCCACTGGGCCCTTGTGGCACCTTTTAAAACTTCCTTTTGACAAGTGAAACTGAGGCCAGGGAAAGCTTAACTGATTTGACTAAGTTGTATGGTGGCTAAGCCGAGGAGATGGACCACCAAACCAGTATTTATGTCAAAACCAGTGGTGTTGAGGATGACTTCTGCTAAATTGTTGTTCTGGTATTACTCCCTTCCCCCCAAGGCGGGCAATGTTTTATCTGTCTTGAGCAGAGTCAGTTATGTGGGACTGTAGCCAAATTTGGGTATAGTACAGAACAGGTGCTTGGTTGATCTTGGGGGTGGTTGGTGCACAGAGTTTTCTAAGCTTTAGTTATTTATGTATTACCTCCCTCAAGATTTCTCCCCAACCCCCATTCCACCTATGTATTCTAATGTTTTCTTTAAGCTAAAGAAACTTTTTGTTTCTCAGGCAGTACAATATGTGAAGTTATGGATTTATATTGTGATGTATATGTGTATACATGTAAATTTTATTTCAACTGATGTATACATATAACTTTATCTGATATTACATGCACATACGTATATGATTATACACAGTAAAATGAGACCATAACTATTAACACTCTAAAATAAAGTTTACCTGTCCATCTTAAACCATTGTTGGATTCCGTTAGAGCTTTGTGTCCCATGGAGGGAAATGCTGATTTAATGGAGGAAGTGTGGGCGGACCTGGATTTGGGACCTGGTTTTGGATCTTTGCTATTGTGTAGCCGTGGGAAGTTGCAAGGCTTCTCATTTGTAAATTAGTTTAATTGTGTACTTCTGAAAAAATTTGCAAATCAACGTTTGTGTGAGAAAAGCCCTGCTCCTAGTAAAAGTTTTTCTTATCTCTGTTGAAGTCGTTTTTTATTGTTAACCAGTGGTAACAGAGTTCTGGAAAGTGGCTCCCAGCAAATAGGGTGGAACCCTTGAATGAGGGACCCCCACCCCCCAGAGAGGTTTGGGGGAGGAGCTGGAAGGTCAAGTGCTTGATGGATTGATTGTATTCATTTGCAAGCTTGCTGTACACCAGCATCCCAGAGGACTTTATTATACTTTGCCCTCTGGAAACACTATCCTCCTTCCTTATGCCCCCTATATCCACACATCTACGAGTGCATCTTGTTAGATCCAATTCCCAAATGTATTTCCAATTCATCCATTGCTCCCTGGTTTCACCAATGCGCTTAGCCTCCTTTTGGACTTCAGGCTGTCTTTTCTCTGCTCTGGGGCTCCTGCATATACCCATCTGTCTGCCCGGACACCCATCTGCCTACCCACTTGCTTGCTACACCCTCAGCTTTCTTCTCGCTCTTGTCATCTCCTTAGGAAGGTAGGCGCTGAGGCCCCTCTGCTCGGGTTGGAATCCAGGCTCTCCTGTTTACATATTCCTTATTCTCTCCATGCCTCAGTTTCCTTCCTGGTACAGTGAGGATGATGATACTGCTTACCCTATAGGGCTGTTGGAAGATGACATGGATAATGCATGTAAAGCACTGGAGTAGAATTTGCCATAGATTCAGTCCCCAAATATTTACTGTCATAAACTGTTGTCAAGCCAGCTGCTTCATCACTCAGATCTACGTCCCACGACCTCCTCCGGCCTTTCTGGCATCTCAGGGATGGGGTCTGCTTTAGGCATGTCTCAAGTACCTGGCACCTAGTTCAGTTAGTTTCTAGAATGTTGAGGGCACAAATATTTGTTGGAATGTATGAATAGAAATGGGAAAAGTGATGACTGAAGGGTGTTGAGGAAGAATGTAGCTTACGGCTAGATTTTGCATCTGCCTTGGAGGCTACAAGGCTGAAAGTGAAATTAAACCCTAGAAATAGGAAGGAAGAGTTTTACTGTGGGATAAAGGAGGCTAAAACAATTACATAGTAAATATATTCAGGAAATCCGGTCAGTTAAGAAAAATAGATTGGACTAGGGAGTCTAAGGCAAGAGGATCGCTGAACCCAGGAGTTTGAGGTTATTGTGAGCTATGTTGACACCATGGCACTCTACCCAAGGTGAAAGAGTGAGATTTGGTTCTCAGGAAAAGAAAAAGTAAAACAAATCAGGGCAATAGTGAGATTTCCTGGCTCTAGGAGCTGTAGCACCCCGCCAGAGGGGTCTTGGGGGAAGGATGGCTGGTGTACTATGCAGGGGGCTACCCAGGGGTTACTAAGTACAATATGACTTGGAGAGTTGATGGTGATAATGATAGGGGTGGTGTCTGCAGGTGGATAACCCTTGGTAGTGGTTCTCCAACTTTAGAGCACTTTTGGGTCGCATGGAGGGCTTGCTAAACAGATTCTTGGCTCTCAGATTCAGTAGTTTGAGGTGAGGTCCCAGAATCTGCATTTCTGACAAGATCCAAGGATGTGACCTGAGCCGCTGGTTCTGGGCCCCACTTGGAGAAGCCTGGCCTAGAAAGAAGGCACCCTGTTCTGTAGGGCCTAGACCAGTGATTTTCTTTTCTTTTCTTTTTTTTTTTTTGTAGAGACAGAGTCTCACTTTATCGCCCTCTGCAGAGTACAGTGGCATCACACTGCTCACAGCAACCTCCAACTCCTGGGCTTAGGCGATTCTCTTGCCTCAGCCTCCCGAGTAGCTGGGATTACAGGCGCCCACCACAACGCTCGGCTATTTTTCTGTTTGAGGCCGGGTTTGAACCTGCCACCTTCGGTATATGGGGCCAGCACCCTACTCGCTGAGACACAGGCGCCGCCCTAGACCAGTGTTTTTCAAACTTTTTTTTTTTTTTGTAGAGATAGGGTCTCACTTTATCGCCCTGGGTAGAGTGCCGTGGCGTCACACTGCTCACAGCAACCTCCAGCTCTTGGGCTTAAGCGATTCTCTTGCCTCAGCCTCCCTAGTAGCTGGGACTACAGGTGCCTGCCACAGCGCCCGGCTATTTTTTTTTTGTTTTGCAGTTCGGCCGACGCCGGGCTTGAACCCGCCACCTTCGGTATATGGGGCCGGCGCCCTACTCGCTGAGCCACAGGAGCCGCCCTCTTTCTGATTTTTTTCATGTGCGCATTTAGTACCATAAATTTCCCCTTTAAGACGGCTTTTGCAATATCCCACAGATTTTGATAGCTTGTGCCTTCATTGTCATTTTGTTCAAGGTTTCCTTCTTTATCTCCTCTTTAACCCAGCTATTATTCAGCAATATAGGTCATTTAGTTTCCATGACTTTGTGTGGGAATAAGTGTTCCTGTTGGTATTGAGTTCTACTTTTATTCCATCACGATCTGTAAAGATACAAAGTATAAATTCTATTTACTAAGAATCACTATTAAGCCCAACAGATCTTGGACAGCACTTGTGGCTCAGTGGGTAGGGTGCCAGCCCCAATATACAAAGCATGGCAGGTTGGAACCCAGCCCCGGCCAAATTACAAAAAAAAAAATAAGCTGGGCATTATGGCGGGTGGCTGTAGTCCCAGCTAATCAGGAGCCTGAGCAAGAGAATCACCGTAGCCCAGGAGTTGGAGGTTGCTGTGGGCTGTGACACCATAGCACTCTACCAAGGGTGACAAA
>CAUYON010052910.1:0-28532 GCA_963573935.1 Arctocebus calabarensis
ATTTTAATAAGGAAACATACTTAAATGCTTCCCATAATCCAATGGTTATATTTAGCATGCATATATAAAATTCTATCATGACACACGGCTTAGCCTTTCTGAGTGCACTTTTGAGGGTAATGTGCAGTTGTTTTAAAGAAATATTAAATTTTAATATAAATTATGAGATTTTTAGAAAGAGCTTTTTTTTTTAAAGTTGCATCCTATTTTTTGTCTATATTAGGATTAGAAATAGTACTGCTCTTTTATTTTGTTTTAAATTTTTCTGCTCTTAGGACAAGTGCATAAAGTATACATTATTTGTAGAACCCCACAGGTACACACCTTGGAATTGATGTGGATATACTATCCATGAGAAAAAAAATCATTTTAACCATAAGGACATTTGCATTAGATTGTTTACCACAGTTTACTTTGCAGTCATTAAGATGTGGAAACAACCTAAATGCCCATCTACTTAGGAATGGATTAACAAGCTGTGGTATATGTATGCCAGGGAACACTATTCAGCCATGAAAAAAGATGGTGACGTTACATCTTTTGCACTAACCTAGATGGAGCTGAAACACATTTTTCTTAGTAAAGTATCACAAGAACAGAAAAGCAAATATCCAATGTATGCAATACTAATATGAAGCCAGTAGATGACCTAATTCATGCCCAAATAGGAGAAAATTTCAATTCAATTCAAGTTGGGGGAAGGGGAAATGAGGAATGTGGGAGAGGGAAGGGAGCACTTAGGTGCTTCCACTTAATGGGCACAATGTAAGGGCGTGCTTTTTGGGTGCAGGGCACGGCTTCAAGAAGGACTCTATGTGACACATTCAAATATCATAACCTGGTTGTTTGTACCCTCACATTAACCTGAAATAAAAATAAATACAATTAATAAAAAAAAGAACTGATCTTAAGGATTTTGAAAAAATATTTTGGGCTGCTTTTTCTTGCCCTCATGGTTGTAAATACTTTCCACATTTGTTTTTCTTTATGACTTTAGTTCTTCCAAACATTCTTTAGTCTTTTATATGTAGAAACCTCATTTTCTAGAAATAATTCACTTTATTTTTAATTTTTATGGAACTTTTAAAAGCTTACACAAATAAGTAGAATTGTATAACAAATTCCATCAAGGGTCCATTATCTAGCTTTTAAATTATCTGCTCATAACCAATCTGCCAATTATTGTTTCACCAATTTACCTGTACCCCTATATTATTTTGAAACAAATTCATTCCATCTATGAACATTTCCACATGAAGTTCTAAAGGATAAGACCTTTTAAGAAAAACTCATAACTACAGCACCTTAACACCTAAAAATTAGTAATAATGCCGTAAAATTATTCAGTGTTCAAATGATTTACTATAGTATACTTAACTGTTGTCTTATAGTCTACTTCAGTTGCGATCCAAATAAGGTTCACTTGTTGTGATCAGTTGATATATCTCTTAAATCAATGTTAATCTGTGAGTCATCTCCATTTTATTTTCTTTGCAAGCAACTAGAAACATTTATCCTATAGAATTTCCTCACTGGGTAGCCACTGTTGATTGCATCCCCATCCTGTTCTTGACCATGTGTGCCTGTTTTATGTATTTTTATTTCTTGTGATTGGGTATTTGAGTTCCATTGATCAGTGAGTCCCAATAGGAGCTGATTTTACCCCATGGGACATTTGGCAATACCTGAAGACATTTTTTTTTCTATTTTTTTTAACACAGAGATGATAGTAGCATCTGTTGGGGAGCAGACTGAGATGCTGCTAAATGTGGAGAGTGCATGAGAATGCTGTCGGGACACCTGCACAACAAAGAATTATCTGGCTGAAAATGTCAACAACATAGAGGAGAAGCCCTGATCTAGAGACTTGATCAGATTCACGTTCACATTCTGGATCAAGACTACTACAGTGGTGTTGAGTGCTTATGTTCAGTTGTTAGTGATATAAGGAGCTATTGATAATCACTATTTAGAAGCCCCAATTCATTAGGGCTAAGGTTTTAATTGTATCATTCTTTTTTCATTTGCAGGCTGGAAAAAGTTCTATAAGGAGAAATTTCCCCTCATCTACTCTTTGGTTACCAGGAAAGATGATTTAAAGTATTAAAGTCTATTGAATATGCAGCAAACGAGTAGGATTTAGCTAGCAGGACTGCATATGTTTTCTTTTCAAAGCACTTAGACTCAGATCCAAAGTAAGTGGAATGATGTAGACAATTTCAAGATTAATTGGTTTAGAATACACAGACTTTTCCTTTTTAGTCTTACTAGACAATCTATTAGAGGATTTCTACTGAGATTTTTTTCCCTCAATAATGTTAGCTGTATTTAAAGTTAATGAGCTTTTTCAATTAAAGCCACAGATATTTAGCCTTTGGATAGCATTTGGATGAATCAGGGTGTATCTAATTACACTTGGTAAATTCTTAAGAGGCTGCAAAGATTCTTTACTCAGAACAAGCACATTTTAGCTTAGAGTCACGTAGCAGACATCCTTCCAACCTGTGTGCAAATCACCTTTGTGAAAGGGGCCTTCAGACGTAGCTGAGATTTTGAGAAATGCATCCAATAGAAAGCATCAAAATTATTCTTTTTAATAAAAATAAAAATCTGTCAATTCTAGAACTAGAAAGTAAAAGAGACATATTCTATGTAAAAGAGACAAAGCATTTATGGAGCATTTGTCAAGAGGACTCTAGTTCTCTGACTTATGTGTTGGCCTAACTTGAGGCAGATAGAATCAGGTGTCTAAATAAAGACAGGAATTTGCTCTAAAATGATTTTTCAATGGTCCGGGTAGGGTCAAGTTTCCATCCTTGATATCTTTCACTATGACTGGGATGAGTCATATGGCTTAAATAGCATGTGGCCATTTCTAGAGGCCTGGAATTCCTGCCGCACCAGCAGATCCATTTAGAAGGAGAGAGGAACAGGATCGTTCCTAAACTGAGGTGCTGCCCTTTAAAATAGATGTTGACTGTGCTTAGATTTGTGTGGTTTTTCAACTTTTAGCACTTCTTTCCTACCAAGTATCTTACTGCATTTGTCTTTAGCATCTCTTGTATGCTAAAACATACAAATGGAAAAAAAAAGTACTCAATCAGGTTATTATTATTATAGCTGTTTTCTGAAGATTTTAGTATTTCAGCTTGCCAGTTATTACCTACACATAATTTTAGTAAATTAGCCTTTAGGCAATGACAGTTGTTGAAATTACCATTGTGCATTTTTTTTCAAAGAATTTAATAAATGGATCTCTCTTTCAAGATTTTTGATTTATCTCAAAAATTCCAGCATATTATTCAGGACATTGGGGGAAAATCTTTATGTGTTTGTCTGTGTTTGCACATATGTTTCATTAAATAGTAGAGGAGAATTTAAACTTCCTCTCTACCTAATGTTAACTACAGAAAAATCTTTTTCTTTCTTTCTTTTTTTTTTTGAGACAGTTTCACTTTGTTGGCTTTGATAGAGTGCTCTGGCATCATAGCTCACAGGAACCTCAAACTCCTGGGCTTAAGCGTTTCTCTTGCCTTGGCCTCCCAAGTAGCTGGGAATGTAGGTGCCTGCCATAATGCCTGGCTGTGAACTCAGGCAATCCTCCCACCTCGACCTCCCCAGTGCTGGGATTATAGAGGTGAGGCTCTAACTACAGGAAATTCTTGAATTTTGTATTTTATTGATGTTATTTTAGTTATTTTCATCAGTAGAGTTTTTAGAGTAGATATTTCTAGCAGCAAAAATGGATATAGAAAACAAAGGAGTTTGAAGCATTTACTAATGTTTTAAAAAAGGACATTTGAAAATTATATGGTATTTCGCTTAACACCAATAAGCATAGCTAAACATTTACTGGAGGTAGAAATCAAGTTTCACGTGATGAGGAAATTTTATGCGAAGATTATTTTTTCTCAAGTTACAGGTTAATTAGCCATTGGAACTCGTACTGCTTGTATTAGTACCCCTTCCTTCTAATCTGGCAGAATTTGAGAATGTTTCAGGTACAGTTCTTGGAACATTACTCCGTCATGACATTCTTTAAGCAAGTATATACCTCTCACAGACCACAGGATTAAAGCAAGGGAGTACACAATGAGCTGGCAAAAGAAGATGGTTGTCAATTTTCTGTGCATTCAAAGCTTTTTGGTTTTAGTTGACTCTGTAATATGCCCCTATATCCAACAGAGTCCAACAGAGGAATTGCTAAAATACATATCCTAGAGTGTGTGGGAATTAAGTTGATTTCATGTACTAAAGGCAGAAGAACATGTAAAGTAAAATAGTATATTTAAATACCTAGGATAATATTTTACTCACTTTATTGAGTAGGGAACTATTTTTATTATATTGAAAACATAAAAACAAGAAATATATCTTAGTTTTTAATATCTCCAAAAAGCATATTCCATAATTTACCAAATAATAAACTTCCAGGTTGTTCAATCTTCATTCTCAATAACATTTCCTTTGGGTTGAAATTTCTGAAAGTTTCCTTTGTTCCTTTAGGGTGATGATGAACAGCTAGTTAATTTTAATGGCAGAACCCTTCATACCTATGTTGACCAATAACTGATCATCCTCTAGGTATTCTGGACCAAGCATTTTTCATGAATATTATTTTTGAATCTTTAGTCTCAAACTCCCTCATTTCTTTATATGCCTCTTTGACCAAAAACTCATGGCAGAGTCCAGGAAGATTCACCTATTGCTCAGTGTACTGGGAGGATTTTTTCAATGTTCCTCAGTCTACTGCCATCTCTTTGTGTTCTGACTAAAGGAGAATGCCAATGATGTAGGTCACTCATGACACACTTGTAGAAAAATGCAAGTGTAAGATGCATGCTGGAGCAGATACAGATCCCCCAAGGAAATTGGAGCTGTTCCTTCTCCCTGGCCGGGGGACTGAGAGTTGTTAATGGCTCCCAGCTGAGCAAACCCCTAGGCAGGGCTCTCTACTGAGAGAGGGCAGTTATAGTCCTTCGCTTATGGTAGCCCATATCCAATGGCTGATTGGGCAGGGCTATCATTGTCTCATTTTCAGACATCTCTGAAAGACCATCACCGCTTCGGAATTCCTGTGGGTTCTGCTCAAATCTCTGATGGAACTGCGCTATGGTTCAACTTGTCCCTATTCCCAGGCTTGCTTCCTTTACTTCCTCACATGTGTTGTTACCAAGAGCATTCCTCAATAAACATCTTGCATGCAAATATCTATTTTAGAATCTGTTTCCTAGGGCTCCCAGCTGCCAACAGTGGGTGCCAGGAGTGATCCTTAGAAGCAGATGCAAATGAGTCTTTGGAGCTGGATCTGCCTGGCTGGCAATGAGGACCCCATGACTGCTGATCAATGCCATGTTGATAGACCCTGGGGAATGGTGGCAGTAAAATTTTAAAGATTTTCATGAGCAGTGAACTGGGAGGGACACTGTGGAATGAAATACACTGGATGTTGCAACATCATTGGTGTGTAACAAGTTAGGTACATGTGAGGACAGGAGAGTTAGTCTCTATAAGAACTAAGAAATCGAATAGCTATTGCTTGGGCAATCAGTGCATTCGAAAAACATAATACATGTCTATGAGTGGTTAATTACCAATCTACGGCTAAATGTGAAAATGATAGGACTTCTTTGGCAGTGTGTAAAGACTCATCTCCTAAAGGTGGAAGACAGAAGTAGCTGAAAATCAGGCACAACTGATTGACCTTTTTCTCATGTTTCCCTAGGAAAAGAGAATAAAAGTCCTGGAAGAGCTGATCCCAAATGGACCAAAGTTATTATGTGTAACAAAGGACTTAAGTGACTCCCGGGTGGAGTGGCCTGCAGGACATACTGTGCTGCATAACCCATTTAAGGATTAAGGACTTCCTTCTTTAGCCACTCCTGCTGATGGCTCACAGCTGTGGCCCTTCTTAGGCATAGCCCTAAGCTAGCAGGGACTGTTTCCCCCAAACTTACCTCCTCCCAGGGGTCAGTTTAATTTAATAACTGGCCCATGCAGGTGCAGAAAGACAAGTTATATGGTCGTAGAACAAGCAAACAAGAAGATAAAACAAAATCAAAACCTCACTTTTGGGTTAAGTACCTTGAAGGGTATTATCTGTCCGGCCACTCTTCTTTGAATGGATTACATCGTATTATTCTCTTCTGTTTGGGATGACAAAATTTAATAGGGGCATAAACACAAATTGAAGGTATACAAAGGATAATCCAGACCTAAGGTATTTAAAAAATGATTTTAAAGTAATAGAACTCTCCTTTTTCCAGTTGAATGCTCCTTCAGAGTATCTCATGTAATAAGGCTGAGAATGGAGTTTCTTTACTTGAAGTAGTTCATAACTTGTGTAGCAGGGAGCCTATTGCTCTATCTCTTTTGCTCCCCTTTACAGTGATCTCTGGAACAAGTTGGAGGAGGTGCTAGGTTTCATCAGAGCAATATTTGCAAATCACTGATCAAAATAACTGCATGACAAGGATGCTCCAGAGGTGATTTAACTATTGGATGGGGTGTTGAAATTGATTTCTTGGTTTCTCTGGCCTTTAATTCTGTATTATTCATCTTCTTTGTCTTTTACTCTCAACATACCAACTACTTACTTAGCATCTCTTTGGCAATCTCTTTAATCTTTTAGTATCCTGGAATAACTAAAATTTTTTGTTTTGGTTACTTCTGCTTTACAACTCAATTATCTACTAACCAAATGTGCTACCCTCCTTCTGTTCACTTTGAATTATGAAATGGATATTATAAATATCAATAGCAACCATTGATGAAAACATAATATTCTGTTAAGAATTATTTCATGTTTTATAAATGATGAGTCTAGGTACTGCAAGGTTAAATGACTTGTCTGTCCAGAAATCAAATGGCAGTGCTGGGCTGGAATGTCGGTCATTATTTTCTCAGTTCCTTTCATATGCATTGTACCTCAATAGTTGCTATAATTTTTGTAACCAGGATGAATTTCTTGTTTTGCCATTTCCCTCTTTTTCTTTCCATCCTTCTTTTATTCCTCCTTTCCCCCTCTTTTCTTTCCTTTATCTTTTCTCTTCCTCCTTTCTATCCTTCTCTTTCCTCCTCCTCCCTCAGTCAAGACTCAGTTGACAGCAATCTTGGAACAAAACGTCCAGGCTCCTCTTTTTCCTGAACAGAAAGAGTAAGAGGATCTTTCTTATTTAATCAAAATCAGCCCCTTCTCCTGTATTAAGATTCTGGAACATGGGTGGGCATACTTGGATGTGATGTTAAGAAATTAGAAGATACAGGAGAAATAGATTTTCCTGCAGTTTGGAGGAAGGGTTGAGGTTTGCTCTGCTACAACTAAGGTCTAATGATTATAAATTCCTTTTCATAATGGTAAAGAAAGATAAAAATATAACAAAGTAGAAACCAAAAGACTATGCCTAACCTGAGTAAACATGGAGAGAGGGTGGAAGAATATTGGTTCCACATCAGGAAAGAAGTAGTTCTGATCCAGTCTCAACCCTAAGAAGGAACCATGTATGTATGTGAACAGAGTTAACCATACAGTGAACTAGCACATTTGGAGGCTTAGACTATTAAGGAATGGGTTCTCTTTACATGAGCATGGCATCAGGGAAGAACTTGCTATGACTAGAAAGGGCCTCCAATCTGGCATCCATGGTAAGGACCAGAGCAAGGATAATCCCCTATACCCTGAGAACAGTGCTTACCTCCCTATTACCTAGATGCCCTTCAGTCTCTTTGGGATTTGGAGATAATTCCACTCTAGCCCCCTTTTCTACTAACATTGGCTAGTGAGGCAACCAACACTGGAAAAAAAATCACAGCTCCACTACTCTGGGGCACCTTCCTATCCTATGTGTATAGCTGGGTCAGATAATGAACAGAATTAGAGACCAAGGGTCCTTTCCATTTTTCTGGAGCATTGCCATGGTCAAGTGTTACTGAAGAGTAAATATCACCGTGGCCCCTTTAAAATCTGTTGGAATTGACTTCCCTTCAGTTACTTTTTTTTTGGACATGGCCAGAAAAGATCATATTATATTTTGCAGTTAGCAACCTTCAGTCACAAACAGCACGTGGGGCTATGACTCCAGCAGATGAGACTCCTGTCACTGGAGTGCATATGGAAATCTCTCGTAATATGAAGGGAGGGAGTTGGTGGACACTAGCCTAAACTCTATGATATACCTGGCCACAGGTACCTGACAAGGGTATGTGAATTGCATCTTAAACCACAAGATGGGACACTTTAGCTAGTCTTGCATTCTACTTCTTCACTTAATTATACATTCTACACATTTCCCATATTGCTACATGTTTTTAAAAATATCTGTCTATTGAATGATCTTCAAAATTATGAATTAATTGAACTGTAATGACTCCCTTAAGAGGATGTGCAATAATTTGTTAAACATCGGTTGATTGCTGGACATTTAGGTTTTTTCCAGTGTTTCAGGATTATAAATAATGTTGCAAAGCTCTGCCTCTTGCTTCTTTTTTTATTTCATATCACTTCCTAGTGTATATTCCCAGGAGTGAGATTGCGGAGTCAAGTGTAAACATTTCAGTTAAACAAATCCAAGGGGAAGAACATAGGCTATCTCCTTGAAAGGTAAACTATGAGTTTGGAAAATACCAGTCAAGTGGGGCTGAGTCTTTGTACCATTTGGTCTAATTGAAAATGAGGGTAAAACTTCCTCTTCTAATCATGTGACTTAGCATCAACCACATAGGCACTACCAACAGGCCGAGCACACAGACTCTAACCGCAGGCCTGTGATGAAGCACAACAGAAATTATCTCACCCTTGGGTTGGGTACAACATCCAATTGCATTATCATTTTCCCAGTAAATAGCTCTCACCATCCCTAACTACAGCTGTGTGAAACCAACAGCGGCCACTTGGCAGGGAATCACATTCCAAAGTGTTACTCAATTATTACCCAGAAATAAAATTTAAATCATTTCTCCTGGATAACTGAATATAAGGTACTCTTTATTTACCAAAAAGTAAAATCATGCCTCCTAAGCAAACTTTGGCTTTACTAGTCAGATTTCTGATAGGTAAGGGTAGTTTGATTGCCTCAAAATGTAAAGTGAACTCACAAAGCTCTCTCCCCCTTCTTCCTCGTCCCCTGTTTTTTTGGCATTCAGAATGTATTCCTGATTCCTGGAGCTTTACCTCAAGGCAAATTCCACACTTGTCTTACCATCTCTCTAAGGAAAACATATTTCACAGTAGTTACACTACAGTGATATTTGTCTTATTTCAACAAAAATTTATTGAGTGTGTATGCAGCAAAGCATATAGAAAGAACATGGGCCTAAATGTCATAGACACTTGCTGTGTATCCAAAGAAATGTGTGTAATTTTCCTAAATTCCAATGCCCTCATTTACTAAATAAAATGAATAATATCGCTTTCTGTTTCACAAAATAATTGTGGGTACAAATAACATAAATGAGGAAGGTGCCTGGTATTTGATAGATGATCAGTAAGTGCGAATTCATTTTCTTAGGGCCTAAATGGAAGATTGAAATGAAAGACACTCCTGTTCTCAGAGCGTAAGAAGGGCAGACAAGTACAAACATAGCTATGATACCAAATAGCCTGTGACAAATACCATGAAACAAAAACAAAGTTTGGAAGGAAAGATTAAGGAGAGAGAAAGCTGTCTAAAAAATGGTCTAGAGTCAGAATTAGGCATATTTAAGAAATCATAATGAAAAACAAGCATGGACAAGGATTCAGAGGTCATACCTGTCACTAAGTAACTTAACTTTTTGGAGACTAAGTTTCTTCACCTAGAACGAAGAAATTTATATTTCCACCCTATAAGCCGATTCCCTTTTGCAACTATAGCATCCTTTCAATTTGCTAGTTATTTTAATAATGACGATTCCAAAGTTAACTATCCAGGAACCCTTTCTGAAGGTGTGGGATATGAAGTAGATGTTATAGAATGAGTCTGGTGTTGATTACTTATTAGAAAAACAGACTGAGGGAATAGCTTCAGTAAAGTTCCATTAAATAAAGAAAATGCAGCATAGTGTTACTGAATAGCTTAACTGGGAAAACAGTGCAAAGTCAGTTCAGTGTTTTGGGGAAAAACTTTGGATGGATGTTTTGCTGAGCATGTATTTACATTTTATTTGACATCATGGAAGCTCTTGAAATTATTTAAATCAGAAATAACCACTCTAATTTCAGAAAAAAAAATTTAAAAGAATTCTTACAGAGGTACAGAGATAGCACACTGTCTGCCCCTTGTTGAGAAGAAATGTGTATCATACATCCTAGAATCAGCAATTGGAAAGATTAGTTTTAAACATCCTGGGAATGGTTGTTTCCCATCCTGAGAAAGCCTGAATAATGGTGTCTGAAAATGTCCATATCCTAATCCCCAGAACGTGTGACTCTGTTACCTCACATGAAAATACATGTAAAGGAGAAAGGGAGTTTTTACAGGTTTGATGAAGGATATTGAGATGAGAATATTACCATGGACTGAGTATTCACAAGGGTACAGGTAGGAGAATGGTAGAACCATGAAAATCAGAGGACAGGAGAGATGTGGAAGTTGGTCTGATATGCTCTGAAGATGAAGGACCATGAATTCAGGAAGGTTGGCATCTCTAGAAGCCAGATGGATGAAGGACCATGGATCCAGGAAGGTCAGCACCTCTAGAAGCTGGATGGAGGAAGAACCATGGATCCAGGAAGGTCAGCACCTCCAGATACTGGAAAGGGCATACATTTATTCGAGAGTCTCTAGAGAGAATACGACCCTGACGGCATCTTGACTTAAAGATCTCTAACCTTTAGAATGATATGATCATGCATTTATGTTGTAAAACCACATAGTTTGTGGAATAATAAATAGCAGCAATTGGAACGAATACATTTCCCCATTCTCTCTGTTGTTCCAGCTTATTTTTCGATCTCTGTCCTCAATTCACAAACTACCTGCCATAAATAAAATAGCTCAGCTTTCCACTTAGGGAAAACAAATGCACATTATTGAACAAACATTGCAGAACACATTAAAAAAAGTCATATTTAATCTTTAAAAAAAATCCAAGACCTATTCACCTACTTGATTTTGTCCTATCTGCTTGACACTCGTTGGAGTGACGGAGTCACTGAACTGTCCATTGCAATGTGGTCTCGGCTTAGACTGGAAGAGCTCCACAGGCACAAAATTAAATCCCAAATGCTCTTTCCAAACAGTCCCACCCTTTAGACCTACAGATGTAGTACGTCCGTTCATAGGAGTTTTTGTTTTCCTATTCAGTGTTCATCTTAACCCGTGTACAGTCTGGAGGAAAAAAATCATTAAATTTTAAGCACAGAAGTTACAAGAAACTGGAAGGGGGGAAAACATCTCACAAACTAAGGTGATTTAAGAATGTAGTAGGATTCCTTTGTGGCCATTCTTTTGTATTCCTATCCCCTTATGACTTCACCCAGAAAACATTACAATGGATTCCTTACACTGTGCATGGCATGCAGGTTAAGGTTGTCTGAGTCTTAATTTGCTACTTGATTTGCCCCAGGATTTTCAGGTGTTGCACGAGGTAGGAAAGTACAGCGAGTACCTCAGTACTTGGTTGTCAGCCATTGGACCGTGGCCATAGTATTATTAAAACATCCAAGCATGCTAGGTCTCAACCACAAAATTTAATTTTCTCTACTGCAGGGACTAATCAACTACCATAGACTTAAAGGCATAAAGAGGGCTGTTTTTATCTGCAAAAAATCCCCCCTTCAGACTAAAGTGAAGCTAATTTTAGTTTTGTCTATCCTCAGGGTTACAAACATTGATAGAAATTCAGCTTGATGAGAAACAGATAAGAGGTAGAATTCATATGAATACAATCTGTAACATAAATTAAAGAAAGATGAAAGGTGCAAGGTTCTTGGTGAGATCTTAGTAAACAATGTTTAAGGATTTCACTATACATACACCCCTCCATACTTGTTAACTAGTCAAGCTAGCAGGAAAGGTCTCCCCATACATTCCTACTATACCCATAAAGATTTATGTGATGCCTTTCCTTTTTGTCTCTTTATCCTCTATTCTTACCATATCCCAACTCTAACCATGTAGGAGAGTTCAGAATTGGTGATGCTGAAGTAGAATTAGGGAAAAGAAAAAGAAAATCATGTGCTCACATTAACCCTGAGCTAGTTTCAGACTTCTTTTATGATAGAGAACAATAACCCCTAATATGCCATGGCCACTGTTTTTTAGTACCTATTACTAATAACAAAATGCTTCTGATCCTCAAAGCTTTGGAGTAAAACATTGAAATGTTTCAATGATGAAAAGGAACTTGTAAATATCCTTAAACCTTTCAACTCTTATCTTTGAAACTAATCAAGACAGGCCCCCCAAATAAAAAAGTTCATTTTTTTGACCAGGTAAAGACTGCTACTGAAGCAAGGATGCCACATGGCATGAATTGTCCCTGGGCTGATGCAATCAACATGGAATAATGAAATGGAATGGGCTGATTTTTGAGGTGGAAAAAGTTTTGATTATGTGGATTACATGATCAGAATCAGCAAATCCATATGGCACTGAGCCAAGTGGCAATTGCAGGAAGGGCACTGCATTGCTTTCAAATTCTTAAGGATGAGCTCATTGAGACATCAAAGAAATAGGTTTAAACTATAGCAAAGGACTGATTTGCTAGCTTTAGGACACAAATTATTTGGCATAACACCAGAGTTTGGGGTAAATTCCAAGTACTTATACAGGTGACCCAAGACTTACAGCTGTTTAACTTGTAACTATTGTTCAGGAAACAATTAAGATATAAGTGACGGGGTCCAGTTAGCAGTACACTCCAGGGACCTCCTGGGAGGTATAAGATTTGGGGGGAAGGCTAGAAGACCAACCATAATTTTTTGTAACTTTAGTTGAAATATACAGTCAAAGTTCCATACAACTAACTTAAAAACTAGCTTTTTGAAGCAATTTGTGTTTTACAACGACAAACTTGTCCAGAAAAAACAAACTTAGTGCCTTATTTAATGCAAATATTTTTACATATATATTTTTTCCAATGGAGCAGAGCATTGATTCAAATCAAAGGCTGTAATACCTAATGCCTGATAGCTACAGTTACCTATACCTTCTCAGGTTTTTTTCAATCTGATTAAAAAATAACAAATGGGTGGCACCTGTGGCTCAGCGAGTAGGGCGCCAGCCCCATGTACTGAGGGTGGTGGGTTCAAACCTGGTCCCAGCCAAATTGCATCAATAAATAGCCGGGCGCTGTGGTGGGCACCTGTGGTCCCAGTTACATGGGAGGCTGAGGCAAGAGAATCGCCTAAGCCCATGAGTTGGAGGTTGCTGTGAACTATGACTCTACAGCACTCTATGAAGGGTAATAAAGTGAGATTCTGTCTCTACAATAATAATAAATGCTTTTGTATTTTGTGGAACTTGATTATGTATTTTGCTGCATGCAGCAGAAAGAATTCTTAGTAGACTGTTTCTTCCAGGGGGTAACACAATGCTTTACCATGGAACTCAGTGATTCAAAGAATATTAGAAAGCAAATTTGAGGTCCTTGAACCAAAGAACTGTGACTGGATGAAGAGTTCTGGCTGCCTGTCACTGTCAGCCAATAGGCAGAGACCAAGAGAGGTTCACCAAACTTTGTCAGAAGGCCAATGATTCTGGAGAACAGTGAGAGTAGCCTCTCTCAGATTACTCTGTTCTTCTATTTCCAAAATCAGTTTTATACATAAAGGTTCAAAGCAAAGACCACACATTAACTTTTATTTTAAATAATAATCAGCA
The DNA here is from genome assembly GCA_963573935.1 of Arctocebus calabarensis. Taxonomy (NCBI): domain Eukaryota; kingdom Metazoa; phylum Chordata; class Mammalia; order Primates; family Lorisidae; genus Arctocebus; species Arctocebus calabarensis. Next base: position 13,803 of record CAUYON010052910.1, read on the forward strand.
TGACTCGGTGACCCATTACAACATTTCTGATTCAAAAGTCAATTTCCTAAACTATTTAACATGGGCATCTTTAGGGTGAGAGATAAATTTATAATAATGGGAGACAGGAGGTAAAGGTCGTGTACCACCTAAACTGACCAGACCAGCTGTGCCATGTTGACCCTAGCTTTACTGACTTATCTTATGTTTACCACACACGCTCTCAGAACCACAATGATTACTCCAAGATTTTTTTCCCAATAGGATATTTTGAGAATTAGAACCAGAGCAATCATCCCCTTGTAAAAATTAACCCATACACAAAAGAATAACTGCTTTCAAAAACTTTTCAAGATAAAAGAATTAAATTTCATTCTGATTTTTAAGAGGCCAAAACTCCTGCAAAAGTGTAGGATGTATTGAATAACATTTGAATTCATTTCCAAAAATGTTTCATTTGCTGTTTTTGATATCTCTTTGGTAAGTTTCACATCTATGTTGCAGGAAGTTGAGACATCTTAATATTACTTATTAAAAGAGTCCTTGTTTAAATTACCTTCCAAAAGGAGAAAAGTGTTAGGAAGATCTTTGTGAATCACCCAGCTGTAAAATAATGTTACCTTTAAACATAAGAAATATGTCTTAGACAATTCCTGAGAAAAGGAAAGGGAGAGAAATGGGAAGAAGAGGTGGAGAAGATGAGTGTCAGATGTAGAATGGACAGATATAACTGGTTCTTTAAACTCACTACTTTGGCAACAAAGATTGAACTACACACATGTTAAATTCATCAAGAGCAGATAGGACAGCACACATGAGTAAGGGAGAAAGCGATTTTGAAGAGTTCTTTCAAAGTGATTGTTGTTGAGTCTTTACAGGAAACATTAGCTTTAAACAAAAATTGGAAATAGAAGGAAGTTCCTACCAGAGAAAACAATTAGAAGTATTTTTAATTGCCTGGAAATAATTTGTCATGCAAAACTGGAGCATGCACAATACATTTCTATACATGTTTTAGGGGCACTCGTGTTGTAATGCTGCATATCTTTCCACATGGTGTTCCGATAACACATTCAAGATAAGGAATCTGACTTTTACTTTTCTCTCCTCCTCTCCCTTCTCCAAGCCTCTTCTTGCTATCTGGACTGGGGAGGGACAGAAGGGAGGAAGAACAGGAATACAATAACTGCATGAGTCAGTGACTGCTACTCAATGTATTTTATTATTTCAGGAATTCATTCAAAGCTGGGCTGCAATTACATTTAAAACAGGAGAATAATGGGCTATTGACATGTATATGGTTTTAGAAATATAAGGCCTCATTTTCTCAGCTGGAATTTCCCCCACAGTGTGCATTTGCATTACATTAGAGATGCTCTTTTGGAAAAAGAGGATCACATGCATTCAGACATTTTGACATTATCTGGGTCAGAGGGAACATTTAAAAGCAATAGCCTTACAAGTACCGAAGCTCTCTTACAGGCTAGCATCACAGTGCATTAGGGAAGAAGGGGGCCCGCCCTGAGCGTCTCCCTGCATTGGCCATGTTTTATGACATACCTGCCTAACCCAGACATTAATCTACTGAAGATGGATTGGCCTGGTCATGGTCCTCTGCTAACCTTCAACGGTGTGTACATTACCTAAATTGAAATCTGCACTTTTTCATGCCACGTGTGGTTTGATGTGACGGTCCAAGGAATTTAGGATGCATTAGAATTGGTTTTTATGTGAAGAGAATCTCTTCCCCTATTTACCTTTCAGCTGAGCAGCTGCAGGCTTTCCTTCTCACTTGACAATGAAGGCATTCTTCTCCACTGCTTAACCTAAGAGGAGCTACCCTGGCTGGCTCAGAATTGCACGTCCCTGGTCAGGTATGTAAGCAACTCAGTGCCTTTCCTGTTCCCAGAAGTGCCAAAGACATAATGAAAAAGGAATGCAGAAGTTTTCACCTGTTGTAATTGTCTAATAAAGCCCCGTACAATGAATTCTTTGTCATCTTCCAAGAAGAGGTCAGTTGTGTCAGTGATGACACGAGCACTTTATGTGAATTAAAATCTCTGTATAATTGATGTACAGGTAAAATCTCATCAATATTGCACAAGATGTCTATGATTTTCTAATCCCCCACCTCCTAGTTCCCCAGACATGACACTCTTTATTTACCCTGCACTCATGCTTCTTTCCTGAATGGACAGGAGGACTAGGCTTGTATGGGTGCTTCTATAATTAGTGGGAGGAGTTAGGAAACAGGGAAGCTTTATGAAACTGCCATCCCTGAATTTTTCTGGGTCTGGTGCTGATTAAAATTGAAAGATTAAGTGGACACCATAGAATGTAGGCTTTATGGATGGACGACCTGAGTTCAAATAACTTCCTCTCCATCTCTGTGAGAACTTTGACCTTTGAGCTTGTTTTGCTCATCTGTTAATTGGTGATAGTATGAAGATTAAATGAGATTCTGTAATCCTGATTTCATTCAACAAGTATTATACTTATGAAACACTTCCAAGTACCAAACACTGTGTGTGCCTCCAGCCATGGGGATACAATGTTCTGTCCTGCTCTCATGGAGCCTGTAGTGGTTAATCCAGGAAAGCATTTAGGATACAGTGTTTGGCACATAGTAAACACACCATAAATTTGCTATTATCATAATTATGGTAATAAAAGTAGGCAGAGTCGCATTTCTATACTTCCTTTTGAAGACATTCCATGCTGCCATCTGGAAGATCAATGGAAAAGGTATTTTAAACAATGATATTGACACGCTCCAGAAAAGTGTAATTTAGAATGTTGACTACTCATGCTCTCAGTGCAGATAATTTTGTAAAGCTATCCTGTCTCTGTTTTGGTAATCAAACATGTAACCTGAGTGTTTTCACTTCAAGGTCATTGAGAGCCAACTATGTGCCAGATACTCTTGCATGGGGTCAGTCTGGAAAGACAGCTTTTTTTTAAAAAAAACTTTTCCCCATTATTAAAATCATTTTTGCTATCTATTGTGCTCATGGAACAACTTCAAAGACATTACCTTGCTCCTAGGTATAAATGTTCTCTATTTCAACCCATGAAGGACCTATTTAATATTAGTGATAATAACTGTCAATGGTAACATGCAAGTAACTGGAATTTTGCTTCAACCATTAACCCTTCTGCACTAGAACTGAGTTCACTTACTGGAAGTGAACTGAAGTTACTTGAAGTGAAAATGACAATGCCCCCTAGAACTGTGTTGCAAATGGTTGTGGCACAAAGAATCTCTGGTAAATGGGTAGCAAAGAACTAAAGAGAAACGCATTGTAACTGGGCAAGAAGGCTGTACACCTGCTGCAGTTATGTCTAGCATGAGCTAATTCCATTTGTTTCCACTTTCTTAAGCAATAAATTTCCTTGGTGAGTAATGGTACACACCTACCAATTTAGAAAATTAGAGAGATAGTTTCCGTTCCAGGGAATGGGCTCCAAAGGGTGTGTGGAGAGCTGGAGGCTCTTTGAATAATACTAACTCTCCGCAGAGTAATTCCTTAGAATTTGTCTCACTGGCATTGGGAACGATTTGCAGAGTACAGAACATTTAAATAGAGCCACTCTGTTAGACCAGCCTTTGGTGACTAGGGGAGAAAGAACTATGCTGAGTACATAGTGAAACACTGGGCACCTCTACCAGAAAATATCCTGAAAAGGTCACTGGACTGTTTTGTTAAACATGATTTATTTTCTAGACCCAGAGAATAATGGCGGTTAAGTAAGATCTCAGATTTGATAAATCTAATGACTAAATCACTTTTTAAAGTGCTGATACAAACAAATACCGGTAAAAACAACCTCAAGTTTAGACTGAATTTCAGGTTTAAATGCAGTTCTCTGGGATTTTTATTTCCCTCTAAAACTATGAAGGACTTTGTTTTCCTTTAACACTGCTTTGTTGTCCTTGGGAATTTTATAGCGATAAAGTGCCTTCAAGCATATTCCATTATAAAGAGTATCTTTGCAGAAGAGAAACCATCAATGTGTACTGTTGTTTTCAGTGGAGATTAGAATAGAACCCTCTTTTGACAGCACCAGAGCTTTTAGTGCCCACCTGGACGCACCTGGAAACTAACAAAAAACAAAAATTTCTGCCAACCTCATTTACCTAGATAGCTTTTTTACTCACATTTTCTTCTAGTATCGAGGCGTTTGGAAACAGAAGACACAGAAAGAAAATAAATAATTTTCTAATTAAGTCAGGATGCAGAGGCACCACATTTCTCTTATTGTGCAAGCTTCAGTGTATCTGTCAGCATAGACCAAATTATCCTAGGTAACAAAAATTCCAAAATTCCATTGGCTTAAAATATTAAGTTTACTTGTAGTTTATACTACACAGCCAACTTGGCTTAATAGGGGCTTTGGTCAACTAAGTCACTAGAGGATACTTTGACATTTTGACATATGCTTCTAGTGTTTCCATGGCAGGGAGTAAGGACAAGATGAATAGGGGAACACAGGCTTTTAAGTGTTTCCATTTAGTGGAAATACCTATCATGTTTGCTCCCACTTCTTTGATCAAACAAGTCATATATCTGAGCATAAGTGAAGGGAATAGAGAAGTCAATCTTTCCATGAACCAGAATGATTATACAGTAAAATCACAAGCTACCCTGAGATTTGTAAGGGTCTTGTTTTTCACATTAAGCCAGTGGTTCTCAATTGGGGGTACATTTGCCTTATAGAAAAGATTTGACAATGTCTGGAGATATTTTTGGTTATTACACTAAGCAGGGAGGGTGATACAGGCCTCTAGCAGTTATAAGACAAAGTGGCCACTATACCTACTAAAGTGCACAAACAAGCTGCTCCACAAGTTATCTGGTCTAACATGTCAACAGTGTACAGATCGAAAAACCTGCATCAGACAATTAGGTCTCACAAATCTAGTGTACATAATTAATGCCTAAACAGAAATCAAGACATTTTACGTCTTATGTCTCTAATAATGTGAAACCTTGTGATATTAGTGAAGAAATAGATAAGACAAATATATTGATAGAGCAGAAAAGAAAGCCCCCAAACAGTGACATTTCAAAACAATGATGAATGATGTTAGGGTAATTGTCTATCCACTTGTAAAAGTAAATTCCAGATAAATTTTAAAAGATGAAAAATAAGACTAAGATTATTAGAAGAAAATATGATTTTTTTTTATGACTGAAGGGGTAAAGAAGTTTTTCTTAAACAAAAACCCTAAGAACATAAAAATAAAAATACTTTAAAAATTCATAATTATGATAATATCCACATTACATGACAACAAAAAACTGACAAAAACATTTACAAGACTTTATGTAACTTTCGAAAGTTGGCTTGGCACCTGTGACTCAACAGGCTAAGGTGCCAGCCACGTACACCTGAGCTGGCAGGTTTGAATCCAGCCTGGGCCTGCCAAACAACAATGATGGCTGCAACCAAAAAATGGCCGAGTGTTGTGGCTGGCGCCTGTAGTCCCAGCTACTTGGGAGGCGGAGTCAGAAGACTTGCTTGAGCCCAGGAATTGGGGGTTGCTGTGAGCTGTGATGCCACAGCACTCTATCCAGGGTGACAGCTTGAGGCTCTGTCTCAAAAAAACAAACGAACAAAAAAAAATTCAAAAGTTATCTAAAATATATAAAGACATTAATCAAATATAAAGACCAAAAAAAAAAAAAAAAGGAAAATACAAAATGAGCCCAGGGCATCTTGGAGTATCTCAAAGTACGGAAAATGTTTAAAAAACAAAATAATAATGGTATGTCCAAGGATGGAGGAAGCCACCTGAAAGGACTTCCAGTGGCCCAAACTGAAACAATTTGGGAAATTTTAAAATACATGATAACAGTAATGGAAGGGATTGTTGGCTCTTTTTGTGTTGATTAATTTGAGTTCTCTGTAGATCCTAATTATCAAGCTTTTGTCTGATTCATAATATGCAAATATCCTTTCCCATAATGTGAGTTGTCTATTTGCTTTGGTTGTTGTTTCCTTAGCTGTACAGAAGTATTCAGGTTAATTAAATCTCTGTTTGTTCATTTTTGCTGCTGTTGCAATTGCTATGGAAGTCTTCTTTATAAAGTCTTTCCCTAGGCCGATATCTTCAAGTGTTTCCCCCCATACTTTCTTTGAATATTTTCATTGTTTCATGTCTTAGATTTAAATCTTTTATCCATCTTGAATTAATTTTTGTGAGTGGAGAAAAGTGTAGGTACAGTTTCAGTCTTTAAATATGGATATCCAGTTCTCCTAACACTATTTATTGTATAGGGATATTTTTTTCCCCAGCATATGTTCTTGTTTGGTTTATCAAAGATTAGGTGGCTGTAAGATGTTAGTTTCGTCTGATGGTTTTCTATTCAGTTCCAGATGTCTATGCCTCTATTTTTGTGCTAGTACCATGCTGTATTGACCACTACGGCCTTGTAGTACAGCCTAAAGTCTGGTAGGCGAATGCCCCTGGGTTTGTATTTATTACTTAGAATTGCCTTAGCTATATGGAATTTTTTTTCTGGTTCCATACAAAATGAAGAATTATTTTTTTCCAAGTCTTGGATGTATGATATTGGTATTTTAATGGGGATGGCATTGAATCTGTAGATTGCTTTGGGAAGTATTTTAATAATGTTGATTCTTTCCAGCCATGAGCATGGCATGTTCTTCCATTTGTTAATACCTTCTGCTATTTCTTTTCTTAGGGTTTCACAATGTTTATAGAGATCCTTCACCTCTTTTGTTAGGTGTGTTCTTAGGTCTTTCATTTTCTTTGAAGCTACTGTGAAGGGGATTGTGTCCTTAATCAGCTTCTCATCCTGGCTGTTATTAGCATATACAGAGGCTACTGACTTGTGGACATTGATTTTATATTCTGAGATTTTACTGTATTTTTTGATCACTTCCAGGAGTTTGTGGTTGAGTCTTTGAAGTTTTCTAAGTATAAGATCATATCATCAGCAAAGAGGGAGAGTTTGACCTCCTCTGCTCTCATTTGGATGACCTTTATTTCTTTCTCTTGCCTGATTGTATTGGCTACAATTTCTAGGACTATGTTGAATAATAGTGGCAATAGAAGAACACCTTATCTGTTTCTAGTCCTAAGTGGAAAAGCTTTTAGTTTTACTCCATTCAGTAAAATGTTAGCTGTGGGTTTGTTGTAGTTGGCGTCAATCAGTTTAAGAAATGTGCCACCTATGCTTATGTTCTTCAGAGTTTTAATTTAAAAAGGATGTTGAATTTTATCAAATGCCTTTTCTGTAAAAAGAAATGGATAGAACCTTCCCTAAAGAAGATAGATGAACAGCTAACAAACATATGAATAAATGCTCATTGTCCCTAATTATTAGAAAAATGAAAATCAAAATAATCCTGAGATGAGACTAGCCCACATCAAAAAATCTCAAAACTTTAGATGCTAGTGTGGAAGCAGAGAGAAGGGAACACTTTTACATCGCTGGTGGAACTTCAAACTAATGCAACCTTTGGAAGGAAGTATAGAGAATCCTCAAAGAAGTCAAACTAGACCTCTCATTTGATCTAAATCCCATTACTGGGCATCTAACCAGAAGAAAAAAATTCTTTTATCACAAGAAAATTTGCACTAGACTGTTCATTGCAGCTCAATTCACAATCACCAAAATATGGAAATGGCCTAAATGCCCAACAACCCAGCAATGGATTAATAATCTGTGGTACATATACATTCATAGCACCATGAAATACTATTTAGCCATTGAAAAAGATGGAGACTTTGCATCTTTTGTATTAAACTGGATGGAAGTTAAACACATTATTCTTAGCAAAGCATCACAAGACTTGAGAAGCAAGAATCCTATGTACTCAATTCTTGTTTGAGTATAATTGATGACCTAGTACACTGTGAGGGGTGGGGGAAAGGAGGTGCAAGGAAATGGAAAAGAGGGGTCTGGGGTGTGACACACCTCTTGGGGACAGGGAACAGTTATAAGTGGGACTTTACCTAACAAATTCAATCAGTGTACCCTGGTTCTTTTTACCCTCAATGAATCCCCAACAATTTAAATCAATCAATCAATCAATCAATAAATGACAACATAGGACTGGATTACAGCCCAAAATAGTACCCTTCAGGAAGTGGAGCTTTGAATGTGGAGCTTTGAAATTACCTTGAATGTGGGTTGGATTTAGTGACTTGCATCAATAGAATATGGAAAGAGAAGGAAGCAACTTTGTATGAAAAATACTTGGCAAACATTATCTTGGTCAGGTGATCAAGTTTAACATTACTATTCATAATTCATGTCGATATCATGAGCATACAGATATGATGATGTGATAAGAGGGGTTCATCACCCTGTGAAAAAAATAAAACACCAATTTAATCATGAGAAAACATACCAGACACTCAACTTAAGGGTTATTAACAAAACACTTGACCAAAACTTCTCAAACTGTCAAGGTGATAAAGAAGAGGCTTAGAATCTGTCACAGGCCAGGGAAGACTAAGGAGACATGGTGATCAAATACAATATGGTATATCTTTGAATGATTTCAAAGAACAGAAAAAATAAGTAGCAGAAAAACTAGTAAATTCCAAATAATGTCTGGAGTTTAAAGAATCGTAATGTTCTAATATTGATTTCTTAGTTTTGACACATATACAATGGTGATATAAGATGTTCACATGGGAGGGAAATGGGGAAGCAGAAACTGTATTCCCTTTGCAATCTTTTTGTAAATCCTTTCTTTAAAAGGTTGGGAAGGAGATAAACAAAAGATACTTCAAATTTGTCTGGGCAAAAGACATGAACAGAAAATCATGATGGGAAACAAATTGCCATGAATGTATGAAGAGATGTTCAACCATCCAACAAATCAAGAAAATGCAGATTAAAATGAAAATGAGCTATTTTTCAAGTTAGATAATGTCAAGTGGGAAAAGTGAACATTTTAGTAGATTACAGGGATGTATAAATTAGCACAGTTACTTTATAAATCAATTTGACCATATGCATTAATGTTTAAAACAGACAATAGCCCAGCAGTTCTACTACTTACTTAGCTGGAAAAATGCTCTCTGCTTACATAATGGGTCCTATGTATGAGTGTTAATTGTGGCTTTGTTTAAAATAGCAGACAATTGAAAATAATGTGTCAATTAGTAGGGGGATGACTAAAAATGTGTATTCATAATCTGTAATAATAAATTTCTATTAAAAGCTAGATTTGTACATACTGTATAGCATAAATATTGTGTGTACATGTAAAATAATAATCTCTGCCCAAAAACCTCACCAAGTATGCATATTGTATGCAAAAGCTAAGAAAAAGATCCATGAAGATTCATGATAAAGTAAAAATGTGCTATGTGAATACATCATGAAGAGGGTAGTGCTACTTTGAAAATAATATATTTTTATTTCTCATATAATTAAAAAGCAATTTAAAGTAAATAAACTCCTTGGGTGCTTATTAAAGACAGTCAGTTCTTTGATCCTTACCCTTAGGAATTCAGCAAGTCTTGGGTGGGGCCCAGAAATTTGAATTTTTAACAAGCACTCTGGAGGATTTTAACTAAGGGGGTAGGCACATCATTTCTGCATTGGAGAAGCTGGAAGGAATCAAATAGGTTTTCAAGTTGTGTTGCTCTTGTATTAATAACTTTCCTGAGTTGGACTGGATTAATTTTATATGTCCCACAACCAATATTAGAATTTGAAAGGGCTCAAGTTCTGACCCAAATGAAAAATAGGACAAAAAATTAAGACAGGTGAGAGATAAAAATACAATCTTCATTACATATAAAGTTGATAACTATGTACTGGAGAATGAGTCTGTCTGTGGACAGGTGATCTTTATAACAGTTAATTGTGGAATTAAATAGACTGACTTAGTCTCATTGGGCAGGTCTCCACTTTTACCTTATGACTGAGAACATGTGCTATCTTCAGTCAGATTCACCTCTAAGTCTAAGAGAAGAGCTACCCAATACTGGGAACTTACTGATTCATTTCTCCTCCCCTTGAGGGGCAGTGGGTGAGGGGACATAAAGAAGCCTAGTAAGTCATCCCATATGAGTTCTTTCCAAATGGCAAGGAACATCTTCAAAAAACAAAGGAATGAACCCCTCACAATATAGGATGTTATGAGAAAAAAACTACAGCATTATACAAAGAAATTAAGCTCCAAAGAGAGAGTGCTATCATTCAGAAGCATCAGTTCTTCAAATCAATGCTTCACTCTTTCAATTCCATGTTTATCCACATTTTATTGAAATTGAATTCCTACTTTTATATGTGATAATATATTAAACTAATGGTCCTCAATTTTCACTCCTTTTGTATTCATGAGCTTCTGTGGTTCTCCTTCACACTTGGGGCTTAACTACAAATTTTTTGGCTTATGGAATTTGAAAATAAGACTCAAAGTCTATTTTATATACTGGGTCCTGGAAATTTTGCCAGTGCTACCACATGAATAAGCCTGAGCTAGTTGTTGGATGATCAGAATCCGATAGCCAAGATACCCCAATTTCCCCAGCTGTCACATTGACGTAAAACCACCAGACCAGGCGTCCCCAAACTTTTTAAACAGGGGGCCAATTCACTGTCCCTCAGACCATTGGAGGGCCAGACTAGAGTTTAAAAAAAAAAAAAAACTATGAACAAAATCCTATGCACACTGCACATATCTTATTTTGGTTCTTTTTTGTTGTTGTTTGTTTTTTGAGACAGAGCCTCAAGCTATCACCCTGGATAGAGTGCTGTGGCATCACAGCTCACAGCAACCTCCAATTCCTGGGCTCAAGTGAGTCTCTTGCCTCTGCCTCCCAAGTAGCTGAGACTACAGGCGCCTGCCACAACACCTGGCCATTTTTTGGTTGCAGCCATCATTGTTGTTTGGCGGGTCCAGGCTGGATTTGAACCTGCCAGCTCAGGTGTATGTGGCTGGTGCCTTAGCCCATTGAGCCACAGGCGCCGAGCCTGAGTTCAACTTTTATTCCATGGTGGTCCGAGAAGATTCAAGGAATAATTCCTATACTTTTAAATTTGCTGAGGTTAGACTTGTGTCCTAGGATATGAGCTATTTTAGAGGATGACCCGTGGGCTGATGAGAAGAATATATATTCAGTTTTATTAGGCTGAAATGTTCTGTAGAGGTCTGTAAAGTCCATTTATTCTAGGGTCAGGTTGAAGTCTAATATTTCTTTGTTTAGTTTCTTCTTGGATAGATCTATAGATAGATCTTTAGATCTATCCAAAACTGTCAAAGGGATGTTAAAATCTCCAACTATTATAGTGCAGGAAGATAACAAGTTGCTCATATCCATTAGGGTCTGCTTTATGAATTGAGGAGCATTCTGGTAGGCTACATAAATGTTAATTATTGAAATCTCTTCATGTTGAGTGTTTCCCTTGGGAAATATGGAGTGATCTTCCTTATCTTTATCTTTTTTGGTTTAAAGCCAATTGTATCTGCTACTAAAATTGCACCCCCTGCTTTTTTTCTGGTTTCCATTTGCCTATATTATATGAATCCATCCTTTCCCCCTAAATCTATTTTTATCCTTTAAAGTAAGTTATATGATTCTTGTATACAACAGGTATCTGGTCTGAGTTTATGTATCCAGTCAACTGACCTGTGCCTCTTTAGAGGACAATTTAAACAATTCACAATAATTGAGCAAATTGATAAGCCTGTCTGTGTTTTGCATGTCATAATTTTTGGATGTCCAGTGAACATTTTTAATCCTTTCACCACTGTGAAAGTTGGGTTTTGTTCAAAAATTTCTGGTTGAGTTTACTTTGGAGGTAGAGCATTGTGCTGGTTATTGTGGAGGATGGGTCCAAGAATATCCTGGAGAGCTGGTTTAGTTATGGCAAATTTCTTCAACATTTGTATGTCATTAAAGTATTTGATTTCTCCATCACAAATGAAACTCAGTTTAGCTGGATACAGGATCCTGGCCTCGAAGTTGTTTTGTTTTAAGAGACTGAAGGTCAATGACCATCTTCTTCTGGCTTGAAACATTTTGGCTGAGACATCTGCAGTCATTCTGATACTTCCCTTTGTAGGTGATTCTTTTCTTACATCTGGCTGCTTGCAAAATTTTCTCCTTTGTCTTAACTTTGGCAATGTGTCTAGGAGATGCTTTATTTGAATTGAGTCTTGCTGGGTTTCTGAAACTGCTATCTGAAGTTCTGTATCTGTGACAATGCTTGGGAAATTCTCCTCCAAAATCTCTTGGAGTAGAGCATCTGTACCTTTAGGGCCATCCTCTTCTCCTTCAGGAATTCCTATGATGAATGTTTGATCTTTTGTAGTGATCCCACAACTCTCTCAGGGAATGATCAGGTTTTGTTCTCCATTTGTCTGCCTCTTTGAGCATTTGGGAACATTAAAAAGCTTTGTCTTCAGTTTCAGGGATCCTTTCTTCTGCCTAGTCAACTCTATTACTGAGGGATTCTACTGTGTTTTGGACCTCCTCAACTAACTTTTTTATTTCCTTGAGCTCTGCTATCTCTTTTCTCATAATGTCCATATCTTTGGTGACTTGTGCTTTGAATTCATTCATTTCTTGAGACTTTAGAACTACTCTTTAGAATCCAATTTCTATCTTTTCTTCCATTCTATTTATCTTATTAGCAATCCATATTCTGAACTCGATTTCTGACATTGCTGCCATTTCTCTATGCATGGCATCTTCAATTGTATCTCCTTTGTCATTTCTTGGTGGGGGGGAGTTGATCTAATCTTGTTATTCATGTTGCCAGAGTTCTTCTGTTGGGTCCGCACCCTGTTTATTTTCCATCATTTGTTTATTAGAACTGGTAGAATGAGATTGAATTGGGATTCCCAGGTAGTAGAGCTAGCCCCTTACCAAAGCACTAGGCTTTGTAATTGTGGCTTATGTCCTACAACCTTACAAAGGCCCCTTTCAGAGTTTTGACTGGAGACTCTGAGTACCTACTTGGTGAGATAGTACAAGCTAGCTCTGATTTGATATCAGCCAACCTCTACCATATCCTAAGAAGCCACAGTGTTAGGTTTAAATCTCGACTGTGAAGAGATAGAAACAGCTGTGGCACCTAGCCCCCACCCTTCAGTTCTTTTCAGCTACAGAACTTCAAAGGTCAACCTCAGAATGTCCCTGAATGGACAGACCCAGACGTGGGTTCCAATTAAATTGTCTCAGGCAGTACAAACTCTGCTCAACAGAGAGGGGTTCAAGGGTCTCCAACAGCACAATTGATTCTCGCCCGCCAGAATGAGTCCACACTATTGTCTGATTCTCTGCTCACAGGCCCAGTTGGATCCAGGGGCCACATCCCCACCCATCAGTCTCATTTTCTTCATTTACAAAATGAAGGTAATGAGAGTATATTCATCCTGCAGGTTTAATTGAGAAATTAGGAAAAAAAATGTACATAAAGTATATTGATGGATTATAACAAGAGCATATGATGTAAAGCTTGGTGGTTCATAGAGTTTGTGTCACCATGACTCAGCTCTGCTTGTGGAGTGTGAAAGACGATACATGAACAAATGAGTATGGATGTGTTCCAAGAAAACTTTATTTACAAAACAAGCACAGGTGTGACCATGTTCCAAAGTTCGCCAACCCCTATGTTACAGGGCTGGAATAATCTTAACATAATTCCGTTTCATTGAGGAGGTTCTAGTGTTTTTGTTGTTGCAAACAAGACCAAAAAATAAATGTATTTTAAGCAGTATCTGAATCTCTTTTTTATAAAAGGAGGGAGTCCACATGGGTTTCATTTTCACAGTCAGTTATACTAAGTGAATAATAGGAAAGAGACTTATGTAATATGATTCATAAAGAAGAATGTCCTAAGAGTCAGATTCACTAAACATCGGAAGGCAAAATAATGTTTAGGAGAATCAGAGTAAAGCCATCAGCTAGTCTATACTATTTAATGATTGCCCAATGTGCAAGTCTTATTGGAGAAATACAAAGATTTTTAAAAAGTGAAAGAAAAAAATATTGGAGAATTAAATTTATTTAGTTTATGAGAAATTATTTGATTACTTATTAAAATTATTTATTTCTGTATAGTAGCCATCTCCAGAGGTAGCAAAGAAGAAAATACATTGACCTTCAGAATTTTAGTGATCTGAAATTATGGAATAGATGCATATAACCTCTTAAAATTCATTACAGCTCTGTTACTCTATAGGAGACAGGCACTAAAATATCTAAGTGGATGTGTATATGTACAGTCATATATACATATATGTACATTACTTATTATTCTCTTTTCTCTGAATAGTACATACAGTGTGCATGTATATGTATACATATCTATACTGTGTATCTATAATGTACCCTCATATATAGTGTTTATATAATACAGTATTTATTGCATGTACATAGTATGTATCTAGTATATATAATATATATGTGTGTATTATATGTCTACATATGTATACTATACAGAGAATAAAGAACAATAGTAATATACAGATAAGAAACATTTATGTATCATTTATCTCATTAAATCTCTACATCACAAAGTAATGTAACAAAAGTAATATAAAAGAGGTTGGGTGTAATTGCTCACACCTATAATTTTTTTTTTTAAGAGAATTTTCTAATCTTTGTGAGAACGTGGTAACAAAAAGGGGGAGGCACATTTCACATTGTATGAGTTCGCTCCTTGGGCCCAATTTCAGCACAGGCCCACATGTCTGAAGTTCACTTTCCTCCGTGATGGTGGTCTCTTCCTTGTCACCCAGCTCTTC
>CAUYON010052914.1:0-20098 GCA_963573935.1 Arctocebus calabarensis
TTTTTTTTTTTTTTGAGATAGAGCCTCAAGCTGTCGCCCTGGGTAGAGTGTCGTGGCATTACAGCTCACAGCAACCTCCAATTCCTGGGCTCAAGCAAGTCTCCTGCCTCTGCCTCCCAAGTAGCTGGGACTACAGGCGCCCACCACAATGCCCGGCTATTTTTGTTTGGGTTGCAGCCATCATTGTTGGTTGGCGGGCCCAGGCTGGATTCGAACCCACCAGCTCAGGTTTACATGGCTGGCGCCTTAGCCCGCTGAGCCACAGGCGCCGAGCCATCTTTAACTTTCTTTTTAAATTCTCTCTAGTCTGGACTGAAGGTCTTCCTAAGGGTAGTGGCTGTGTCTGCTGCTGCTTAAATGGTGGCCTGAGAAGGGGTAATGGAAGGTGGCATGTATAGTGATGGGAAGTAACAGCTTAATATCCCAAACTACAATCCTGCTATTCTGCCCAAGACCTCCTTATTTTAGCAAATCATTCCCCATGGAGCGCTAAGCAATGTGCTCTGTGCTGTAGGGAATTAAGAAGCTGAGGCTCCTGCCCTGGAGATCTGGAGGTGAGGCTTTCTGCACCCTAACTTCTCAGAGACCTCTGTACCTCACTGTCTCTACCCCGGCTGGCAAGAGTCTTACCATTCTGGTCAACAGAGGAGGGGTGTGAATTCATTCATTCTTTTTTTCTTTTTTAACAGATAAAGGAAATGATGACACAATCAAAAAGGACAGGCCTTATAAAATCTTTTTCAAAGACCTCTTTCTTTTTAAAGAAAATGAAATGGCAGCAAAGACAAGGGTAAGGTTTTATTAAAGTCCTAATCCCAATGAATGCTTCAATCATATCCTCTTATCCATCACTCTTATGGACTCTGCTGGGTTAAGACCCAGGAGTCAGCTACTGACACAGGCAGATTGGAAAACGGCATGAGCCTGAGCCATAGCTGGCACATGGTAGGGACCCACAAAGACTGCCCCCTGATGGAGGAAGACCAAGACACCACTATAGTGTGACAAGTACAACGTGCCCTACTTCATTGATTCTTTAACACCCACTTTTCCCACGTTTTTATTTAGCTTACATAGCTAGGATGTCATACCACAGTGACTGTGCGTAACTCTGCATCTTACAGTAAGTGGTATCTTAGAGTTGATGAAATACAGTAATAGACGTATGCAAAGAAGATATAGAGAAAGGAGTGCCCATCATTGGTGGGAAGAGGCTGCTGGTGGTGGTGGGAGTGCTGGTGTGCGTGTGTGTTAAGATTTCACTAGTGGGCTCGGCGTCTGTAGTTCAGAGGCTAGGGCACCAGCCACATACATACCAGCCTGGCCCTGCCAAACAATAATAACTACAACCAAAACATAGCCCGGTATTATGGTGGGTGCCTGTAGTCCCAGCTACTTGGGAGGCTGAGGCAAGAGAATCACTTAAGCCCAAGAGTTTGAGGTTGCTGTGAGCTGTGATGCCACAGCACTCTACCCAGGGCAACATAGTGAGACTCTGTCTCAAAAAAAAAATTTCACTAGCAGCTGGGCACAGTGGCTCATGCCTATAATCCTGGCACTCTGGGAGGCTGAGGTGGGTGGATTGCCTGAGCTCAGGAGTTTGAGACCAACCTGAGCAAGAGTGAGACCCTATCTCTAAAAATAGCCAGGCATAGTGGTGGGTGCCTGTAGTCCCAGCTACTTGTAAGGCTGAGGCAAGAGGATCATATGAGCCCAAGAGTTGGAAGTTGCTGTGAGCTATGATGCCATAGGACTCTACCAAAGGTGACAACGTGAGACCCTGTCTCAATAAATAAATAAACAAATAAATGATTTCACTGAGGAGATCATAGTGTTATGTCCCAACTCCTTCTCCCTGGGGGCTTTCAACACTCCCCCTTTAAGACAGGAAGGTCAGCTGAAAGAGTTCAGTGATAACTGCCAAACCCCAGCTTCCCCTTCCTTTTATATAGGATCGCTAACTTTAAAAGGCCATTACTTTGGAATATTAAAAATTCTTACAAACATTTCTACTTGGGCAGGAAAAAGCTAAGAACCGTAGCATGAAAATCCACCAGAAGTCGACTTTTTCATCCCGAATGAAGAGTCGTTCACACCTGAGCCAAATAGCTTACCACTCTGAAACAAGTGGCTCATTCGAAAAATACGGGCTAGACCCCAGTCTCATTCTCAGATTAACAGATGGTAAGTCCAGTGCTCTTTGTTTAAGAACACTGTTTTGAATATTTATTATTAATGTCAGGTTTGGGGGCTTGATAGGGGAGAAAAACAGAAAGTATGCTATCTTATAGTGGTAGGGGGAGCTCTTTGTCAGTGGAGGTTGAGAATTGCGAGAAAATGTATTTTAAATAAGAAACATACTTTTCCAAGGTGACCGTTATTCATTTTCATGGCTTTCAGGAAGAAAGTTACTGTCAGGATGTCCCCGGGTTACAAACCGGATAGGCTCTGTAGGGTGGTTCTGAAGTTGAATTTGTATGTAATTTGGAACAGGCATATTTATCTATTACCTGTAATAGCCTCCATTCATAAGTGTGAGTGGTACATCAGTCAGATGTTTGTGTTGTAGGGATCCCTGTAAAGTTGGCAAAGGTGGATAAGATGTAAAGGTAATGGCTCTGGTTGTTTAGACTCAGTTCTAAATGTGGAACTGTAGAAACTTTAGTCTAAAGATGGAGAAGCCTTGGCTGTCCAGGCCAGAGAACTCGTCTACCTGGAATCAAAAAGCTAAAAAAAATGAATTGAGAATTAAATAAGCTGGCAACATGTTGAAACACCAAAAGATGATAATTATTGCTCTGTTGAAAGAGGGCAATCCAGTCATCAAAAATGTCATAAATGTTTCCTGCTTATCAAATCAAGAAGTGCCTATAAATGAGACAGAAAATAGTTTGAAGGCCAGGTGCCGTGGCTCACACCTGTAATCCTAGCACTCTGGGAGGCAGAGGCGAGTGGATTGCTTGAGCTCAGGAGTTTGAGACCAGCGTGAGTAAGCATGAGACCCCCTCAGTACTAAAGGTGGAAAAACTAGTGGAGCATTGTGGCAGGGTAGTTGGGTGTTAGTCTCAACTACTTGGGAGGTTGAGGCAAGAGAATCACTTGAGCCAAGGAATTTGAAGTTGCTGTGAGCTATGAAGCCACAGCACTCTACCCAGGGTGACCAAGTGAGACTCACTCTCTCAAAAAAAAGGGGGGGAACCCATTATAATGAGTCTAATTAGTGTCAAAGAATAAAATTTCACCAATTCAGCCTGACAGTACTGTGTTAAAATAGCCTGAAATGGTGAACACGGCGCTAATATGAGCTAAATGGTGAGCACAGCACAGGAGTTTTTAATTATTTTTTTTAATATTGAAGTTTATTTTCAATTCAGCCAACTCGGCTGGAGTGATCAGATAAAAGCCACAATAAGCATTTTCATTCTTCTTTTCTATAAAAAATGTTCTGATAAATTGAACATGAATCTAATAAAGTAAATAGGAGGGATTGAGGACCATGTTAAATAACACCTCCAGGATGCAACATGCCAGACCCCTTATATGGGAAATTCTACAGAGAAATTGGCCTGGTTCCTTGAACTAGTGGAAGACATGTGTGTGGGCAGGGGGAGGCATGTAGAGAGAGGGGGTTAGCTTTTATAGATAAAAAAGAGACTTTAGGGCTTGGCGCCTGTGGCTCAACGGGCTAAGGCGCCAGCCACATACACCTGAGCTGGTGGGTTCGAATCCAGCCCGGGCCCGCCAAACAACAATGACGGCTGCAACCAAAAAACAGAGGGGCGTTGTGGCAGGTGCCTGTAGTCCCAGCTACTTGGGAGGCTGAGGCAAGAGAATCACTTAAGCCCAGGAGTTGGAGGTTGCTGTAAGCTGTGATGCCACAGCACTCTACCCAGGGCAACAGCTTGAGGCTCTGTCTCAAAAAAAAAAGAGACTTTAGGAGCTGTACCAATCAAACTGATCTTTGTTTAGATTTTAATTTTAAAAATCCACCCAAGTGTGTTTTTGAGACAACTGGGGAAATTTGCTAAGGAACAGTTAATTTGTCACAGGTGATGGTGGTATTATAGTTATGTTTTAAAACTTTTTATCTGGTGAATTACAGACTGAAATATTTATGGTTGAATGCACACAAGGGCTTGGATCTGCTTTAAAATATTCCAAGGAGGGAAAAATTGAGGAGGAGTGGCAATGAGTGAGCCAAGATTGGTAAAATGTTGGTCATGTTGAAGTAGGTGACAGGTACGCGGGGGTTCGTTGCATGACTCTGCTTTTATGAATGGTGATGGTTTCCGTAATATACAGTAGGAAAAAGTATTAAAAAGATGACTGTGTGTGAAGTGCTGATTACTTTCATATGTATTTTATTTAATTCTCAACAAAATGCTATTCAATATTTTTGTCCCCTTTTTTCATCTGGGAAAAATGGGTTGAGTCACTTACTCAAAGTCTCTTAAGTGGACACGGAAGTCAAACCTGTCTAACTCCAAAGCTTGTTGTTTGTTACATTCCCATTAATGTTTAGTAATAATTATAATAATCATTGTTGTCATTATTACTGAGCTTGAAAAGTTAAAAGATTACTCATTCCAATTGTATTGAAAGTCACTATGTGTTTTATAATATAGCACTTCATTTCTTCCTACAACACAGAGATGAAGTACTGTCTCCACTTAGGTTTAGTTATGCTTTGGGAACAAGTCGCTCCTCAATTTCAGTGGCTTCCAATAGCCGAAGTTTAATTCTCATTCACTTTTCAGCCTTGGTGCTTTTCACTGAGTCTTGGGCTGAAGGAACAGTCCCTGTCTGGGATGGCAAAGCGAAAAAGAGAAAATAGGGTGGTGGTTCTCAAAGCTTCTTCTTGGAAGCAGCATATAGCACATCTGCCTCCATTCCATAAGCTAAGTCAAGTTCATGGTAAAGCCTGATTTTTTTTTTTTTTTTTTTTGAGACAGAGCCTCAAGCTGTCAGCCTGGATAGAGTGCTGTGGCATTACAGCTCAAAGCAACCTCCAATTCCCGGGCTTAAGCGAGTCTCCTGCCTCTGCCTCCCAAGTCACTGGGACTACAGGCGCCCACCACAACGCCCGACCATTTTTTGGTGGCAGCCGTCATTGTTGTTTGGTGGGCCCGGGCTGGATTTGAACCCTCCAGCTCAGGTGTATGTGGCTGTTGCCTTTGCCCTTTGAGCCACAGGCGCCGAGCCGTCAAGCCTGATATTAACTGAGAGGAAAGATAATTCCCTCACCGGAGAGGCAGTGAATGTTTGAGAACAATAATGTAATTGACCACAATTGGTATCCTTATTTTACAGGTGAGGAAACTGAGGCACAGAGCTAGCAAAAGGTGGGGGCTGAATATGACCCCAGAAAGACTGTGTAGTGCAGGTTCACTGGTTATTTGGGAAATATTATTTTATTTCTACTTCTATCTTTATTTGTATTAAGTGACTTTATTCTGGGCAGCGCCGGCCCCATATACCAAGGGTGGCAGGTTCAAACCTGGCCCCGGCCAAACTGCAACAAAACATACAGGCATTGTGGCGGGCACCTGTAGTCCCAGCTACTCAGGAGGCTGAGGCGGGAGAATCACCTAAACCCGAGGGCGATAAAGTGAGACTCTGTCTCAAAAAAAAAGAGAGAGAGACTTTGTTCTATTCCATATTCTATGGATTTTTCACATAGCAAACATCGAGATGCAGTGAGTGTACAATTTCCTAGAATGAAGAAAACTCGAAGGGAATTCTTTTGTATTTTCTATTGCTAGATGCTAAAATTAGTTGAATTATTTGTCTTTTCCTTTACTGCCATAAATTTGGTTTGTGATTCTTCAAAACGTTGGCCTAAGTTCTGTGTCTAGACTGGCCAAACATTAGGATTGAATGTAGTCTTATTTAGAGTAGAATGGGCTCAGGAGATATAACCCCCTTCTTTACCAGTTATTAGCTGTGTAGTCGTGGATAAGAATTTTGAAAGCTCTAAGCTTGAAGACCTCACTGATGAGAATAGTGATAAGTATCTTATTCAGGTTGTTAGGATTAAAAGGTTTAAATGTATTTAAAACATCTAAGAAAACACCTGAAATATGCTGGACACAAAATAAATAGTGGTTACTATTATTAATTTTTGAGTGGTTAGAAAAAATTTATTTGAAGTCTTATTTTGAATGTTTAGATACTTACTGCATGCAGTTAATTTAATTACATGGCTTTTATTTTAGATAACATCTTTGAAGCATAATGAACTAAATTTAAGTCTATGTCAATTTTCTTTACAGGTTCAGACACAAAAAGGAGTGTTCATGAATTTATTAATGACCAGAGAGACAGATTTCTGCTTGAGGTAGTAGATATGATTTCTTCCTTTCATTAGCCAAATGGAAGAAGACTTCTTGAATAGCATTGGCAAATAATTTCCTCTGACATTTTATTTTTCCATTATCTGCCCCAGCTCCATTGGTGAAACAGACGAATCCATTCATGTGTTCATTTCACATGAAAAATATTTATTGAGTGTTTACTAAACAGTGTGCCTAAGACCAGGCCCTCGGAGAGCAGATGTTTTAGCATCCCAGACAGGGTTCCCTGCTTCCTAGAATCCATCAGGAAACTACTTCTAGGAAATGTCTGATCCCAGTTTCTCTCTTTCTTCTTATTCTTTTGTGTGTGTGTGTGTGTGTGTGTATGTGTGTTTTTGGCCGGGGCTGGGTTTGAACCCGCCACCTCTGGCATATGGAGCAGGTGCCCTACTCCTTTGAGCCACAGGTGCCGCCCATCTTTCTTCTTATTCTTTACACCACAGTTAGGGTAGCACATGAGAATTCCAATTTAATCCAGATTTTCTTGGCGCTTTGGTTGAATATGGCAGGAATCCAAGCACTCTGAAAATCCAGAGAATTCTGAAATTCCAGCTTCCCTGACAACCACTGCTGCCAGGAGAGAGTGCCAGGTCCTTGCTAGCATCTTAAAATAATAGAGGCTTGGGCAGCGCCTATGGCTTAAGGAGTAGGGCGCTGGCCCCATATACCGGACGTGGTGGGTTCAAACCCAGCCCCAGCCAAAAAAAAAAAATTAATAATAATAATAATAATAGAAGCTTTTATCCTACCACCAAAAACTTTTAGCTAGAATCCAGGCCTATAACTGAAAGCGTTATTTAATATTTGTATGTGCAAACACACTTCCCATACACACACAGACACTGAGCACTTACCAGTGGGAAAGTGATTACAAAATGAATGAGCTGAACCTTATTTATTCCTCTGTTGTCAATTATCTAATCACCTACAGAAGATCATCATCTTGATTAAAGTCTTTGGTGCTAATGAGTAAACGAAAAAGTACTTGATTTTTCATAATAATCATATCGCACATACCGGAGCATCAGTCTAGTTAGTATTTTAGCATCATCTGCAGTCAACATA
Organism: Arctocebus calabarensis; assembly: GCA_963573935.1. Lineage (NCBI taxonomy): Eukaryota > Metazoa > Chordata > Mammalia > Primates > Lorisidae > Arctocebus > Arctocebus calabarensis. The sequence continues at coordinate 7,419 of CAUYON010052914.1, forward strand.
AAAGATCTCACTTAGAGTAACTGATAGAGTTGTAAATAGAACCTGATGCTTTATTCCTTGGGTGTGAGTTCAGCCTTTATTATAAAATCTTGCTGACATCCTAGTTAGCTGAAAGTGGTGCTGGACAGAGCCACTAGGATTTCAAGACATTTGTATTAAATATGCTGAGGCCTGGCATAGTGGCTCATGCCTGCAGTCCTAGTGCTGTGGGAGGCCAAGGTAGAGTCCTAACACTTTGAGGCCAACAATTCCATTGCCACCCTGGACAACAAAGCAAGACCTCATCTCTACAAAAAATAAAAATAAAAAATTAGGTTTGGTGGCATATGCCTGTAGTTCTAGCTATTTGGGAGGTTGAGGCAGGAAGATCTCTTTATTCCAGCAATGGGACATCACAGTGAGCTATGATCATAACAAGCACTACAACCTGGTGACAGTGAGACCCTGCTTTCAAAAAAAAATCTATTGCCATTCCATAGTTTGATAGAAGACACCAGACTCCTGAGTCGGACATATGAGGAATACTTTATTACAGTCATTCCACTCCTGGGTATTTACCATCTGCCCTCAAAGGAAGGCAGATGTATATCCACAGAAACTGTATTTGAGGCTTCCCAAAACAAGAAAAAACCCAAGTGTCTCTGAACAAGTAAATGGGTAAACAAGTTGTAGAATATCCACATATCTGATTACTACTCAGCATTAAAAAGGAATTTGTTATGAATATTTAACAACATGGGGGAATCTCTAAATAATTATGCTAGATTTAGAAAGCCAGACAGAAAAATAGTCCATACTGTGATTAATATAAAATTCTAGAAAATGTGAGCTAATCTAAAGCATATGAATTAATCTAAAGCAGGTCAGTGGTTGCATGGGAAAAGATCTGGATAGGAGAGAAGAAGGGCTAGATTACCAAGGGCTGGAGTACACCTGTTAGGGTGATGAATACATTAACTATTTTTCACTGTGGTGATGATTTCCCAAGTGTATACATATATCAAACTTAGCAAATTTTATACTTTAAACATGTGTAGTTTGTTGTATATGAATCATACCTCAGTTAAGCTGGAAAAAAATTAATAGTCCAGCAATTATGCCTCTTTTCTAATGTTAATTTTTCTCCTCTGCTGTATTATTTGCCACTAACACACAAACATCCTGGGTTTTTTGTTTGTCGCTTGTTTTAAGACAGAGTCTTATCATGTCACTCTCGGTAGAGTGCTGTGGCGTCACAACTCATAACAACCTCAAACTCCTGGGCTCAGTCTCTCCTGAAGCAACTCTCCCGCCTCAGTCTCCCAAGCAGCTGGAACCACAGGTGCTGGCCACCAACACCTGGCCATTTTTTTGTTGCAGTTGTCATTGTTTAGCCTACCTGGGCTGGGTTTAAACCCACCAGCCTCAGTGTATGTGGCTGGCACCGTAACCACTGTGCTACAGGTCCTGGGCCCAAACAATCCTGTTGTTTAAAAACAACCTGCCTTGAACTTGGAAAAAATAAAAAAATAAAACATAACCTGCCTTGGCTCAGCGCCTGTGGCTCAAGCGGCTAAGGTGCCAGCTACATATACCAGAGCTGGCAGGTTCGAATCCAGCCTGGGCCTGCCAAACAACAATGACAAGTGCAATTGAAAAATAGCCAGGCGTTGTGGTGGGCGCCTGTAGTCCCAGCCTCTTGGGAAGCTGAGGCAGGACGATCGCTTAAGCCCAAGAGTTGGAGGTTGCTGTGAGCTGTGTGTCACAGCACTCTACCCAGGGCAACAGCTTGAGGCTCCGTCTCAAATAAATAAATAAAATAAAAACAACCTGCCTCCCAGAAACCTTCTTTAGACCTTGTATTCTGTACCATCACCCGCCCCAGTTTTCTGCTTTCCTTCACAGCAAAGTTTGTCGAAGGCTTTATCCTCACTCTGGGCCTCCACTTCCTGTCTATTTTCCCCTATGTTCTCTTCGGTCAGACTTGTGTCCTCATCATTCACCAAAACTACCTTTGTCCAAGTCACCAGTGGCCTCCCTCTTGCCAAACCAAATGGCGGTCTTCCTTTAACTCGGCCCTTCAGCAGCAGTCGACCCCCTGCTCACTCCTTTCTTGAGCTACTTTCTTCCTCCTGATTCCAGGAACCACTTTCCTGTTCTTCTCTTCCCTGCCCTGCCCTGCCTGCCACTCCTTCCTCTTAGAATTCTATCAGATGGTTCCTCTTCCTCTCCCTGCCTGCTGCTCCTTCCTCTTAGAATTCCGTCAGATGGTTCCTCTTCCTCTCCCTGCCTGCCGCTCCTTCTTCTTAGAATTCTGTCAGATGGTTCCTCTTCCTCTCCCTTCTTGCCACTCCTTCCTCCTAGAATTCTGTCAGATGGTTCCTCTTCCTCTTCCTGCCTGCCGCTCCTTCCTCTTAGAATTCTGTCGGATGGTTCCTCTTCCTCTCCCTGCCCCGCAGGCGCTGGGAGGTTCCAGGGCCCCTCCTCAGCCTGAGCTCTGCCTACCCTCCTCCGGGCTCAGGTCTTTAAATTCCACCTTCATTTTAACAACTTCCCATTTGATTTCTCTAGCCTGATCCTCTTCCCTGAACTCCAGACTCACAAATACAAGTGTAATTCTTAACATCTCCGCCTGGATGTTCAATGGGCCTTCCAGCCTTAACATTTTCCAGACTCCAGCCGGCTCTACTTTCCTCTAGCCCCGAAAATCTGCATCTCATGAACTTGTCCCTGTCTCACTAAATAGAAATTTCTTTCTCTAGTTGTTTGGGCCAAAAATATTGGTGTCATCCTTGACTCCTTCTCATAACCTACCTCCGATTATACTTTCAAATGTGCTTTTTCAGAACACATCCCCAAGCGGACTACCTCTGCTGCTACCACTGCTGTCCCAGCCCTATAGCTCTGGCATGAACTATGGTTATTTTAACTTCGAACCACCGGTCTCCTGCTGCTACTTTTGCTTCGCTGCAGTCAGCCCATTCTCCCCTTGGTAGTAGAATCACACCCTCCTCTGGAAGGCCTCTAGGGACACACTCTGTTCCCCAGCTCACTCACTCCTTCTTCCTCATGGGGAGTCAGGCGTGATCTTGAAAGATGTAATCCTGAATGTTGAAATCCCAAATATCGGGTAACAATGTATGTTGTAATCCTGAAATATCAAAATCCTGACAAAGTAATTCTAAAAAAAAAAAATTTGTTAAGATTCTTGAAAAGACATTTCTTTACATTTTAAAAGGGGGACTCATTTGAGAAATATAGAAAACAACGCTTCTCAAGCCACTTTATGTAATAAAATAGGCAATAACAACATATATTTTTGCAAGCATAAACACTTGGATATTCTAATGACAGTCTCATGGGTAAACAGTTATATCAAGTCATATGCATCAAGAAACAGGTCCAGGCTCAGTGCCTGTGGCTCAACGGGCTAAGGCACCAGCCACGTACACCTGAGATGGCGGGTTCGAATCCAGCCCGGGCCTGCCAAACAACAATGATGGCTGCAACCCAAAAATGGCCAGGTGTTGTGGAGGGCGCCTGTAGTCCCAGCTACTTGAGAGGTGGAGGCAGGAGACTTGCTTGAGCCCAGGAATTGGAGGTTACTGTGAGCCGTGATGCCATAGCACTCTATCCAGGGTGACAGCTTGAGCCTATGTCTCAAAAAAAAAGAAAGAAAAAAAAGAAATACGTCCAAAGCAAAATGTGTAACAGTATTAACACTATGATCACTATATTGGTAATGGTGGGCACCCAGCTTTATAACTGTGCTCATAAAACAAACTTTTTTTTTTTTTTTGCGACAGAGCCTCAAGCTGTCACCCTGGATAGAGTGCTGTGACATCATAGCTCACAGCAACCTCCAATTCTTGGGCTCAAGTGAGTCTCCTGCCTCAGCCTCCCAAGTAGCTGGGACTACAGGCGCCCGGCACAACGCCCAGCCATTTTTTTTGGGGGGGGGTTGCAGCCATCATTGTTGTTTGGTGGCCCGGGCTGGATTCAAACCTGCCAGCTCAGGTGTACGTGGCTGGTGCCTTAGCCCGTTGAGCCACAGGCGCCGAGCTGTATAAAACAAACTTTATAGGTAACACACTGAAATTCATTTTTACAAAACTTGATCGTACTTAATTCCAAATCTGTCATCGTGGTTTGGAGAGTCAATCAAAATCCATTTTCCTCTACATAAAGACAATAGCAAGGTAATAGTACTGCTGAAGATAATGACTCTGCCCTGTGATTTTAGGGATCTAGACCCCAGGGATTTTGATCTTGTGAGATTTCGGTATTCAGGATGATGGCCCTCGGGACTTTCAGGGTTATGATGGGATTGTTCACTCTGCTCCTGCCACACTGGCCTCTTGCTGTCCCTGGGACATATCAATCCCTCCCTTACCTCAGGGCCTCAGGAAGGAGGCTCTTCCTTCCATCATGATTAGCTCCTTTCTCTTTTCCAGTTTCTGTTTAACTTTCCTCCCTCCCTTCCTCCTTTCTTGGTCTTGGGGGTCTTGCTCTTGCTCAGGCTGGTCTCCATCTCCTGAGCTGAGCCAATCCCCCTGCCTCAGCCTCCCAGAGTGCTAGGATTACAGGCATGAGCTGCCACGCCCACCTGTTTCTGTTTAATTTTCATCTCATCAGGGAGACCTTGGATATTCTGCACATAACAGCAACCCCCTGCCCTTGACCATGACTACCTCATTCCTTTTTCATCAGCTCTCCCCAGGCTAGAATAGACACTCCATAAAAGCATTTTGTCTTATATTGTTCACCACTCTATTCGCAACCCTTAAAACAGTCCTGGCATACAGTAGGCACTCAGCACATGCTCAATGAATAAAACAATGAATGGAACATTTTTTTTATTATTAACTTGGAGGGTCTGATTATTTGGTTGCTTTTTTTTTTTTTTACAATTACCTCTTTCCATATTTTAAATTCATTTATCTTGCAATGTATGTGACTTTGTTTATTTATAGTTTATTTTTCATGTATGGCGTGAAATACACAAGTGGATTCTTATAGTCTGGTATTTGGGAATCTGAACAGCCTTTCCAGATATGATTAAATGCCCGCACCTTGGGCTGATTCCCAGGAGGGCACCACTGTAGTGGCAGAAATGAAACTGCCTCCTTCTGTGGTGCCCTCCTATTAGAAGAGAAGCTGGTGGCCTTTGTGTCTTCAGACAGCCCAATTTCCTAATGCCCAGGAGGTACCAGAGGGTAACTCACTGTGGGTAACGCTGAATGGACCTCTTTGTGGGGCAAGGAAGGGATATGTAGCTATTTTCGATTTGTGGGGCACAGCTGTCTTAGAACAACACTGATCATTTTCATGAAAGAGAAAGGAGGCTCAACGCCTGTAGCACAGTAGTTACAGCACCAGCCACATGCACTGAGGGTGGTGGGTTCAAACCCGGCCTGGGCCAGCTAAACAACAATGACAACTGCAACCCAAAAAAAAAAAAAGAAAATGGCAGGCATTGTGTTGGGTGCCTATAATCCCAGTTAATTGGGAGGCTGAGGCAAGAGAATCGCTTGAGCCCAGGAGTTTGAGGTTGCTGTGAGCTGTGACGCCACAGCGCTCTACCCAGGATGATAGCTTGAGACTGTCTAAAAAAAAAAAAAGTAAGAGAAAGGAATTAGTCTCCCTTCTAAGTATCTCCCCAAAATAAACTCTTTCATGAAATAAAGGCCACTGCCCCAAGATTTGGACATATTATTATTTCTGATACAAAGGGTCACTTACCAACACACATTAACTTTCCCCTTTAGTAAGAGACTATTGGAATGTACTGCTAAAAATGTACCTCTGTTTTCAATACTCCTAGTACACGCTGGCAACCAAAAGAAATACAATTAAAAAGTTTGAAAAACACATAGTGAAGAAAGAAAGACAACTCACAAAAGCCGAAAAAAAACTCCAAGAAGACGCAATGGCCTTTGAAGAGTTCCTTCGAGAAAATGACCAGCGATCTGTAGACGCTCTTAAAATGTTCGTTTCTTCACTCTGGCCAAATCCTTCCTTCCCTCCTTTTTAGTTCTTTGGAACACAACACAAAACAAAACAAACTAACAAACCTCTGTTACTTTTCAGCGCAGCACAAGAAACAATAAACAAACTCCAAATGACCGCAGAGCTAAAGAAAGCAACTATGGAGGTTCAGGCTGTGAAGAGGTGAGGGGGGACATCAATTTCTCCTGCCCAAATCTCATGACCCATTAAAACCTATTTCTACCTAGGAAACCCCAGTAATCCTGATAATTCTTGGCAAGTGATGATTTCATAAATATGAACACATTTATAAAGTAAGAAACTTACTCATCAAAGATTGTCCCTCCCTGGATATGAGGACAGTATGTGGCCTCTGGCTGAAAAGTTTCCTTAACCTGTGAATACAAAAGTGAAAAAATTAGTTGTAAAGAAGCAAACCAATGTTAGGAATAAATAATAAATTATTTTCTAAGTGCCCTTTTTTCCTTCATTAAGACACAGTTTTTTTCCCCACAACATCTCTGAAATTGGGATTCGTTTTATAGTCTTCCTACAATAATGATTGGTAGCATTTTCTATATTTATACTGAATACTTACTAGAACTTAGTATTGCTGTTAAAAACCAAGATCTGGGGTGGTGCCCGTAGCTCAGTGGGTAGGGCGCCAGCCACATACACTGAGGCTGGCAGGTTCGAACCCAGTCCAGGACAGCTAAAACAACAATGACAACTGCAACAACAAAAAAAATAGCCGGGCATTGTGGTGGACACCTGTAGTCCTGTGAGTCTCTTGTCTCAAAAAAAAAAACCAACAAAAAACCCTCCTTTTTGAGGTGGAGGCAGGAGGATCGCTTATGCCCAGGAGATTTAGTCCAACCTGGGCAACACAGTGAGACTCCCACCTCTGAATAAATAAATTTAAAATTAAGATCCGTTATATAATGAGAAAAATTATAAGAGCAGGAGTTGGGATAAAATTGTACTACCTGCCATTCTTTTTCAAACCTTGATGTTTCCTTCCTTGATCAAGGAAACTTGAACTAATTTTAAATAACCAAAGAAGCTTCCTTGGCTGGTATGGTGGCTCATGCCTGTAATCCCAGCACTCTAGGAGGCTGAAGCAGGCACCTAAGCTCATGAGTTCGAGACCAGCCTGAGCAACAGCGAGATCCCTGTCTCTAAAAATAGACTAACATTGTGGCAAGTGCCTGTAGTCCCAGGTACTTGGGAGGCTGAGGCAAGGGGATCACTTGAGCCCAAGTGTTTGGGTTGCTGTGAGCTATGACACCACAGCACTCTACCAAGGGTAACAAAGTGAGATTCTGTCTCAAGAAAAAGAAGTTTCCTTCTGTCATTATCCTCGGACAATAATTTCATGATGCAGGAGACCCTGTATAGTCACGGTATCAGGTCATGCTAAATGTGTTTTTTCTTTTTTTTAATTTATATTTTTATTTTATTTATTTTTGGAGATAGTCTTACCACGCTGCCCTTGGTAGAGCACCATGGCATCACAGCTCACAGCAACCTCAAACTCTTGGGCTTAAGCGATTCTCTTGCCTCAGACTCCCAAATAGCTGGGACTATAGGCACCTGTCAGAACACCTGCCTAGTTTTTGTTGCAGTTGTCATTGTTGTTTAGCTGGCCCTGGCAGGGCTCGAACCCACCACCCTCAGTGCATGTGGCCAGTGCTGTAACCACTGTGCTACAGGCGCCAAGCCGTTATTTATATTTTTAGACACAAGGTCTCATTCTGTCACATGGGTTGGAATGTAGTGGGGCAATCACAGTAACCTCAGACTCCTGGGCTCTGCTAATCCTCCTGCCTGAGCCTGCCCAGTAGCTGGGACTACAGGCCTGTACCAACATTCCCAGCTAATTTTTAATACTTTTGTAGAGTAAGGGACTCATCAAGGTGCCCAGGTTGTTCCCAAACTCCTTGGCTCAAGTGATCCTCCTGCACCAAGGTTTGAAAGTTCTGGGATTACAGGCATGAGTCATGCACCCAGGCCAAACTCTTGTTTTTCCTTTTCTTTCTTTCTTTCTTTCTCTCTTTTTTTTTTTTGTTGCAGTTTGACTAAGGCCGGGTTTGAACCCATCACCCCCGGTATATGGGGCTGGTGCCCTACTTACTGAGCTACAGGTGTCACCCTGTTTTTTCTTTTTGAGAACATGATGTTTACCTCTCCCCTGGAACTAAGTCCTAGACCTCTTACATCCTAGACTATTTTTTGGGAGGACAGCATCTTGGTTAAAATGAAACAAAAGGGGTGGGGCGTGGTGGCTCACACCTGTAATCCTAGCACTCTGGGAGGCCAAGGCCGATGCATTTCTTGGGATGAGGAGTTTGAAACCAGCCTGAGCAAAAGCGGCCTGGCCCGCTCTGATTTCCTCTACTCAGAATAGGAAATCTAGCTGGGCATAGTGGCAGGTGCCTGTAGTCCCAGCTACTTTCCTCAGGAGGCTGAGGAAAGAGGAGATTGCTCAATCCCAGGAGTTTGAGGTTGCGGTGAGCTATGATGACGCCAAGGCACTCTATTTGGGGTGGCAGAGTGAAACAAAATAAAAATTAAAAAAAAATAATAATAAACTGGATGGTAGTTTCTCTGAAACCAGTTGCATTAAGCAAATGTGTGTTTCAGACACATTCTGGCTGCAGCAGTCTTTTTTTTTTTTTTTGAGACAGAATCTCACTATGTCGCCTTTGGTAGAGCACTGTGGAGTCACAGCTCACAGCAACCTCAAGCTCTTGGGCTTAAGTGATTTTCTTGCCTCAGTCTCCCAAGTAGCTGGGACTACAGGCGCCCAGCTATTTTTTTGGTTGTAGTTGCCATTATTGTTTGACAGGCCTGCCAGCCCTGGTACATGTTGCCGGGGACTTAGCCACTGAGCTACAGGCACCGAGCCTTTTTTTGGTGGTGGTGGTGGTTGTTGGGGATTCCTTGAGGGTACAAAGAACCAGGTTACAATGATGGCGTTTGTTAGGTAAAGTCCCTCTTATAATTGTGCCTCACCCCCTAAAAATGTGTCACACACCATGACCCCCACCCCAGCCTCTTCTTTTTTAAACACCCAACATGGAAGGAGCTTCAGATGGAGAACTCGCTTCCCTCCCTCACTGCCAAGGGTAACTAGGATTCTATCTATTTGTAGAATATTCATAGTACTAGAGTGGCAGCCTGTATGTTTGCTTGAAGCGTTTACGGCCCCCCAGTGAAGTCCTCAGAGCAACCTTAGGAAGAGAACACGTTCCTGTGTCTCCCCATCGGAGAGAGGCACAGGGGCTAAGAAAAACAAGCCTGTAACAGGGCAAAGGAAGCAAGTGCTCAGTCTCTTTGCGGACAGATCCAGGAGGTCCTGCTGCCGGCAGGGCTGGGGACTGTTTAAGGGAAAGGGAGTTTCTTCTGAAGCTTTTGCTTAGAAGCTGTGCAATTCCAGCTGATTTTCACCCCATGCTCTTTGTAGCTCCTCTGGGAGGATTTCAGTCTGAAACTCAAGCAGTGGTAGCTGCAGGGCTCCCATCTCCCAACTGGGAATGCATAAAGCAGTCCCTTCCCAACCCTTGGATGCCACACTGACGCCAGGGCTGAAGGAAGGCTGTGCAGACAGAAGCACCGAGGGTACTGATGCAAAGTACTCTTGATAAAATATTGACGGGGGTGTGAAAGATAAAGATTTGGGAGCTCCTTTTCCTGTGCACCTTCTTTTGTTATTGTAAACATGCCCCCTCAGCCACTTAGTAACATGATTATCATAAAGCCCTGGGAAGCTGGGGGAAAGATTTTGGTCCCAGTCACTTGGTATTGTGGATATGTTGAGTCAGACCCAGAGTTGAGCGCTGGGGTCGCGAGTCACCGTTTCCCTCCAAAGACGGGAGTCAGAGTACCGTTTCCTCCAAAGACGGGAGTCAGAGTACCTGTTGTAAAGAGCTGTACAGAGGATGACATTTACAACTACAGTGGGTCCTGGATATTGCCCGGCACACAGTAGGTGCTCATTACTTAGTTTTCTTTCTTCCCCTTGCCAAAGTACCGGATTTTGCTTCCTTCTAATTTCTCCCTATGTCTACAATTTAATACAATGTCTCCCACAAAAATCAGTGAGTAGGATAAAACTATCTTCAGTGTATTCTGCGTGTGCTTGTCTCTGGGAAGGTTTTATTCAAGCAGACTACAAGGTTGCTTTGGTCTCATTTTATATTTTGTCTACGCTTATATTTTTATAGTCATATCTGTACTTTTGATGATTCAGTTATTGTCCGTATACAATCAAGAGAAAGCATTTTGTCAACTATTTTTGAAATGAACATGCTTTCACAGAGATGTACCTAATCATATCTTTATTTCTCTTGAGTAGCGAAATAGCAAAAGCAGAATTCCTCCTTAGTGAGTATATGAAATATGGGTTTTTTCTGCTGAAATTGTCTCCAAAGCATTGGCAAATCCAACAAGCACTGAAAAGAACGCAGGCAAAAAATAAAACAAGCACCATCCTTCCAAAACTATTAACAAGTAAGTCACATATTTTATAATTCCAGCTATTCGTAACATAATGTGCTTCAATGTTTGTTTGTTTGTTATTTAAATATTAAGAATTTTTAATCTGGGAGCAGTGAATTTTTAAAATTCTTAAAAATTAAGAATTTTTACCCAGTGAGCAGTTCACTCACCTCAGCCTCCCAGAGTGCTGGGATTACACCTGGCACTCTGGGAGGCCGAGGTGAGTGAACTGCCTGAGCTCAGGACCTGGAGACCAGCCTGAGCCAGAGTGAGACCCCCTAAAAAATAGCTAGGTATTGTTGCCTTTAGTCCCAGCTACTTAGGAGGCTGAGGCAAGACAATTGCTTGAGCCCAAGAGTTTGAGGTTGCTGTGAGTGATGACGCCACGGCACTCTACTGAGGAGGATTATTTTTCATAATAAAGTGAAACTGTGTCTCAAAAAACAAACAAACAAAAATATATATATATACACACACATATATATGAAGAATTTTTAAAGGAAAATCTGAATAAGGATTCTCTCTCTTTTATGTATTATTAATTTAGAAACGCAGTCAAATTTCAGATATAAAGTGTCTAAGTCCATTGTGTTGCTATACCAGAGGCTGGACGATTTATAAATAAGAGATTTATCTGGCTCAGCGCCCGTAGCACAGTGGTTACGGCACCAGCCACATGCACTGAGCCTGGTAGATTTGAACCTGGCAGGAGCCAGCTAAACAACAATGACAACTGCAACAAAAACAACAATAACAAAAAGCCTGGTGTTGTGGCAGGTGCCTGTAGTCCCAGTTACATAGGAGGCTGAGGCAAGAGAATCGCTTAAGCACAAGAGTTTGAGGTTGCTGTGATGCCCCGGCACTCTACAGTGAGACTCTGTCTCAAAAAGAAAATAAATAAAAAAGGTTTATCTGGCTCATGGTTCTGCAGTCTGTACAAGAAGCATGGCACCAGTATTTGCTTCTGGGGAGGGCTGTGGCCTGCTTCTACTTGTGGTGGAAGGAGAAGGGGGGCAGCCTGGGGAGAGATCACATCACAGAGAAAAATGAGCGGGGAGAGAGGTACGTGCCAGGCTCCTTTTGACAACCAGTTCTCACAGGAACTAATAGAGTGAGAACTCATTCATTACCACAAGAGCGATGGTGACAAGCCATTCACGAGGAATCCATCCACATGACCCATCACCTGCCACTGAGCCACGCCTCCAACACTGGGGATCAGATCTGACCATGAGAGTTGGAGGGTCAAATTTCCAAACTATTGCATACAGCAATAAAAATCTAGGCATGGAGGCTCAGCACCTCTAGCACAGTGGTCACACCGAGGCTGGTGGGTTCGAACCCAGCCCTGGGCCAGCTAACCGACAATGACAACTGCAACAAAAAATAGCCGGGTGTTGTGGAGGGCACCTGCACTCCCAGCTACTTGGGAGGCTGAGGCAAGAGAATCGCTTAAGCCCAAGAGTTGGAGGTTGCTGTGAGCTGTGATGGCCCAAGAGTTGGAGGTTGCTGTGAGCTGTGATGCTCCGGCACTCTACCAAGGGTGACAGAATGAGACTCTGTCTCAAAAAACAAACAAAAAAACCAATAATAATAATAATCTAGGCATGGAAAAATAGAAAATATATTATTTGCAGATGATATAATAACATAACTAAAACCTCCCTCCCAAAACTTATTTGATTAAAGGATTCTGTAAAGTAAATGGACACAAAGTTAATTATACTTTATTAATCTAATTTAATTTTATTAATAGAAAATATATAAGGAAGTCAAATCCAAGGAACTAACAATAACCTTCATGTGTGTGACCTGTAGGTTTGATGAATAGAAAAATGTCACATTTTCAGATAGAAAGATTGATATTATAAAGTGCCAATTTTTTAAAAGTTTTATGAAATTATAGTAAAAATGTTAATCAAAGTTCATTGGGGAGTTGAGTATTGGCTGGAGTGAAATTTGCACAATAGTTCCAAGGTTCATCTAGAAAGATAAACACTTTTGCATTAAGAATAAGATGGTGTTTTGTAGCCAGCTTTCTGCAGACACTCCTGTCCAGAAGGAGAGTTAAAGACAGAAATTTAGCAAGAAAGCCAACGGTTTGGAGCTGAGCCAAGAGACAAGGTCGAGGAATGCACATCAACCCTATTGGAGCGACCTGCGACCCCAAGAATACTAATTAAAGGTACAGAGCACATCACCAAGCAGACGGG
>CAUYON010052915.1:0-18528 GCA_963573935.1 Arctocebus calabarensis
CCACTTCCCCTGGCCTCCCAGAAGACTGGGAGTGTCTCCTCAAAACATCCCCAGGGGCACAGCTCTCCCGCTACTGTTCCCAGAGCTGGTTGTCGGAGCCAGCCGCTGCCTCATGCCTCAGGAGACCTTCCCACCAGCCAGGTCTCTCGGCCCACTCCCGAGCCGGAAAACCAACGCAGTTCAAGAACAGTCTGCACCTGTCCACACCCCTCAAGAAAGTCTCCAAGAATCTGGACTCTGTGGGGGACGGGCCTTCAGACCTCGGGGTGAGAGTGGAGGGGAACACCAGGAACAGCAACTTGCAGGTAGAGAGTATATACAGTTTTATGCCTGGCTGGAGAGCACTGCGGCACCCTCGTAGGGGAAGGAGGTCTGGTTTTTAGAGAGTGTCTCCCGTGGGATAGAGTGGGAGGACATCCGAACTCTGCTCGCTTGTTTGCATGGAGGTATGGAGTATACTGCGAGCCTCTCTCATGGGAGAGGGGACTCCTGTCCGCTTGGTGATGTGGTCTGTACCTTTTTGTTTGTGTCCTCAGGGTCTTAGTTCGCCCCAGCAGGATTGATGTGCGCTCTTCAACCTTTCCTTTTGGCTCAGATCCAAACCATTGGCTTTCTTGCTGAGTTTCTGTCCTTGAACTCTCCTTCTGGACGGGAACCTCTGCTAAAGTATACAAAAAGGAGGAATATGTAGCGAACCATATAGCTTCATGGAAATGAGAAGTGAGAACAAAGCTTGGAATACTCTGTAACAATGAGAAACACCAGTAACATCTCAGTAATATGACACCTTAATGGTAAGGGTATGGGGAAGAGATAGTAAGCTGAAGACAGAGAAGTAAATGTCTATCCAATGTCTGCTTAAATTTTTACTGCCTTGGCTCAGCACCTGTGGCTCAATGGGCTAAGGTGCCAGCCATGTACACCTGAGCCGGTGGGTTCGAATCGACTACAGGTGCCCGCCACAATGTCTAGCCATTTTCTGGTTGCAGCCGTCATTGTTGTTTGGCGGGCCCGGGCTGGATTCGAACCCACCAGCTCAGGTGTACATGGCTGGCGCCTTAGCCCATTGAGCCACAGGTGCTGAGTCTAGGCAGTAAAAATTTAAGCAGACATTGGATAGACATTTACTTCTCTGTCTTCAGCTTACTTTATCTCTTCCCCATACCCTAGTATCAGCTGCTGCTAGGGAAAGGATTGTAATTAAGATGTTAATTCCTTTAAAGGTATTTCAAACTAAGAGAATCTTTGGCAGAGAAAATTTATAATACAATGGTCCTGCTTCCCTTGCAAAGCTTTCCTTTGCTATTTAAATTGTAATTAATGGACGAACAAAGGTCCCATTTTTCCCTTGCCATCTTTGCCAATGAGGATCTTACTGCATTTACCATCTTTTGCTGCCTCTGTCAGTAGCTGACAACCAAAAAGTCTCACTTTTTTTTTTTTGTGGTTCCTAGTAGCAAAGATTCTACTGCTTTGAACAGAGGCCCCAATTTTTGTGGTCCTTGGCAGCACAGTTCTCACTGCTTTGAACAGAGGCCCCATTTTTCCCAAGGCCCTGCTTTTCATGGCCCTTGGTAGTGAAGTTCCCACTGCTTTGAACGGAGGTCCCAGTTTTCCAGAGGCCCCGCTTTCTTGGTCCTTGGTAGCAAAGTTCCCATTGTTTTCACAGCCCCTTGCTACTTCTGCATTTAGTAGCTAGCAAACAAGATACCACCCCTTGATACTTCTGCCTTTAGCAGCTGGAAAAGACACCACTTTTCTTGTGGAGTTTTTCTCTTGCTGGTTGAATCCAGGCCTATCTTCAAATGGAGTGTCCCTACGTGATTCAAAGGCTTGCTCATCCAATTTTGCATTGACCTTTGTTACTCCCGCTTGTCATTTCCCAAAGGTTTCACTACCTCCCAAGTGTCTTTTCACTCCTCTGGTCCACATCCCAGCTCTCAGGCAGGACATGCCTTTTGGTACCATGCCACCAAGAGGTGGGCTAACCATAGGTGCAGGATAGCCGAATACACGAAAAGGAATTTGGTTTCTATTTAGGAGGGCTCCCCAAGCCGTATAAGTAATGAAAGAATTTTAATTACAGAAAGAATAAGGATCCAATTTATCTACTTTTCCTCCATTGTCATTTATTGGTCTGGTTTAATCTCTCCATATTTGTCTCTGGGGCACCAAAGTTCCAGCACACTGCAGGCAGGATTCTCTCTTGGTGTAAAGTTGAATGAATTATTCTATTTTAGCAAAGAATAATTTATTACCAAAGAATAGTTTGAAATGAAGGTGTTTAAGAACCTGCATTGTTTTAACTTCTTTCATTCTTATTGAATTGAGAGCAGCAGTTCTCTGCCCCGGGGAGTTTATTCTTACACCTGGCAGTTTATTCTTTCCTTTACAACACTCTTTTCTTATATGACCTAGCTTCCCACATTTACAGCATTTAATTTTGATTGAGGGATTTCTCAAGTGATCTTCTAACTACTTAATCTGAGTTGCCAAGACAATATAGCATTTACTGGCTTTATCCGTAAGATTGTTCATCTGATCTCCTGTTATATCTGATATTAACTGATATTATCTGTTTTATCTCAGTTGCCATGATTTTTTTCTTGGACCTTTCCCTATCAGCCTTTCTTTTGCCTTTTACAATACTTCCCTTCCAAATAGAACTTTTGACTGCCTTAAAGGGACAGAGGGTGTCGATCATTCCAAAGCTACTTTCTGCTGACAATGGACATTTTTATAAGGGGAAGGCAGTTAGAAGTTCTTTTTCCTAACTGATGAGCTCTTACAACCTGTTCTTAAACTCCTTTTCTCTTTTTCTGTTTACTTTATATATTTCTTCCTTCCCTTGCTATTTTTATCTGCCAAAGGCTTTTCTCATCCCCCAAGCCTAAAGGCTTTTGTTTATTAAAGATTCTTCTTATTCCCGAAGTCTATCTTTTCTCTTTCTCTTTTGTTTAAGGGCGTTTGTCTGCTTTTTTCTGGAGGGCTTACTGAGACATTGTTCCAAGGCACTCCACAGAAGAGGTGATTAGAATTTGGAAAGAGAAAGGGCAGGAGAGAAGGGAAGAAACTAAATGAAGAAGGCCTACTGTTGGCTGTCTTTTTCTTATATATTTCTTTTCCCTCTTTATATATTTTTTCTCTCTTTTTCTTTTGTTTGCTAGAAGCTTATTTCCCTTTTGGTCTATGTCCACTGTCCTGCCAGGGTTGCCGTTTGCCAGGGGCTTTCACTATCCCATCCTCGTCGCCACTTGTAAGGGCCCAGGACTGGCCAGGTCTCTGGCCCCAGCTTTTCCATTGTCCAGACACAGACAGCTGATCTTCCTTGCTCAGAAACAATTACCCTTATGTGTCTGAGGACTATTTGTCTTAGCAGAAGGAAGAGAGAGAGAAACAGTCTTCGAGGGAGAGAAACAGTCTTAGTAAGAAAGTAAATCTTAGCAGTCTTCTTGGAGAGATACTAGGAAGACACCCTGTGGGCAGGAGAAGCAAAAGAGTCAGAATGAGCAAGTCCATGAAAGAATGTGAATATGCACCCTGACTTACCTCTCCTGAAGCTACTTATAGACATAATCCCGTGACTGTTTACACCACAGGTGTAGAGACTGCCAAGCACTGATGTTCTCATCTCACAAGCTCTCGCGTTATGGAGAGCCAAATGCCTTCCCCATGGCCTTACCACCAAGGTGTCATATTACCTAGATGTTACTGGTGTTTCTTATTATTACAGAGTGTTATGAGCTTTGCTCTCACTTATCCTCCCCCATGAAGCTATATGGTCTGCTACAGGACCCAGTAAACATGCTATGCCTCCAACTTCCCGCATCTTCACTTACCTGGGAAACTGCTTACCTTGCTAACTGCAGAGGTTGTACAGCCATACTACTGAGCCGCTGGGCCCTGGCAGCTCTTCCTCCGGGAGAAAAGCCATAAGGCAGCACAGGAATGGAAGCCTTAGGAAGTTCACATTGCTCTTCTCAGACAAAGCTCCAGGAGTTCTCAAAATACTACTTAACAGGGAAATGGAGTTGGATGCAAATTCCTCCTGGCACTGACCATGTCCATTAATTAGCATTCAGAGAAATAAGGGAAAATGAAGATTTAAAGGTTACCACATTAACATTTTAGCCTCATTTCTGAATAGCTATGTATGTACACTAATTTTCCACCCATTCCTTATATTAATCACTGTCTCTAAGGAGAATTTGCCAAAGCAGATTAGCCAACATGTTTCCTGATGCCAAATTTTTTCTCCATGAAAAATAACAACAACAACAACAAAATCACTGTTTATTTGCTCAACTTTAACATTTTCACATAAATGAGGGTAATGTGGGTGGTCAAACTTTTTGGTTCCTACTGAAAAGAACTGACTCAGAATTTCTTGCTTCTCTGCAAGGCAAGATCAGAGTCAGGGCATTTTTTTTCAGCCCCCAAATCTAGCCAGTTATGACCTTTTTCCTTGGAAGATTTCTTTATACAAAAGGTCCATTAGTGATAGACTCTTTTCTTGCATGAGCTGAGAATTCATCACAGTCTTTCAATTACAGAGAACATAATATCTTCTTTAGATCTGAAACCTGTTAAGCCAGAGAAAGGCTTCCAGAGGCTTTTGGAATTTAGCAGCTCTGGGCACCATACCCACCCCACTCCCCACTTTCTGCAGTAATCTTAACCTTGAAGGAGCACCTTTCCACACTTCTCCTGGACCCTATGGGCCACAGCCCCTGGACAAATGAGAGAGGAACATGTCACACAGTGGGGCAGTTCTCATGTACTCAGGGAAGCTCAAGCCACTGGAGGCTTCCCCTCAGGAGGTCATCACATGGCTTCTTCAGGTCCCACTCTTAGAGCAAGCATCTCACACCTCACTGTAGAAAGGCAAGTCTCAGAGAAAAGTCATCCAAGGTGCTCTTCTCACAGGGAGATGTCTGAGAGTCTGAGGGGCTAGGGATCTGCACACCAACCATCATGACCAGCAAGTGTAGCCTTGAACTTTGGTAGATGATAATACACATTTGAACAGTAGCTCATGCTCACCTACGTTGGGTACAGAGCATTCCTAACATTGGTGGGAAGAGAAGCCAATGTCTTGACAACTCCTCTGTGCAATAACTTTTTTTTCTTAGCAAGCAGCTAGAAAAAATCACTCAATATCATTAGCTATAAAGGTCACATGGGAAATTTGCTGCCATCTTTGAATAATTTCTTATGCACAAGAGGGGAAGATGTTAAAACAGGGAAAGGAATTGATGCCTCTTCTTTGGTGTCAGCCTGAACAGCAAGAGACCTTTCCAGACCTGATGGCAATGCTCCCTCTCCTTGCTGGTGACATCACTCACTGAGTGCTGAGTACTTTGCTGTCCAGGCAATGAGAGTGCTATCAATCCACTTACTGTCATAGCCTGGAGAGCTGCCCAATGGACTTTGTTTTACAAATATAGTAAGCAAGAAACTGGCTTCTTTTGTAGACAATTTCAAGTCTTATTGATCCCATTGTGTCTGTCTAGTGGTACACATCTAGGACTGATGGCGGAAGACAAATGCATGTGTTGTA
This sequence comes from Arctocebus calabarensis, assembly GCA_963573935.1. Lineage (NCBI taxonomy): Eukaryota > Metazoa > Chordata > Mammalia > Primates > Lorisidae > Arctocebus > Arctocebus calabarensis. The sequence continues at coordinate 5,561 of CAUYON010052915.1, forward strand.
GCATTCATAAACTGGTCAGAGGAGGGAGGGAGCGAGTGCACAACCTTACATCATGGCTATGTGCAAGCAACAGTCCCTGGGAGGCACGCAGTCTCCTGCACTGTGAGAGAAGAAGAAGTCAGGACCCACCAGAGGCAGGGAGACACAGCTGCTGTGCATACAGAGTTGCATGGCTGTCCAACAAAGGGAATGTGCCACCTGGCCAGTGACCATTAAGAGCACAGGATGCATCCACCATCCCTAACTGTAACTCAGATCTGTTTCTTGATGCTTGCAGACCTGCAGGCAATGGGTCCCTCACTTGGAGGAGAAAAAAACAACTGGAGGGACAATTAAGGTCAACTCAACTGCAAAAGAAAGTGCAAATAGTTATGGTTCAATTCCCTTGGTCAAAAAAGACACATGTACACTAAGGGGAATCTACAAAGTAGGCTAGAACTTAATCAAACCACACCTGCAAATAAATATGACAGGGTTAACAAAACATTTGGGCACAAGAATTATGATGGACAATGTGATACTTCCAACCCTTGGAAGTATCTGCTTCTGCTTTACTTGGCAGAAGAATTCCTCACCAGACGGAAGCAGTGGGTCCTCAAAATCTCTGTAGAATGTAACCTTCTTCAGACCTGCCTGTGGATAGAACTGGGTTGGAGTAACAGTGATGCCTCCTGTATGAGACCCCCAGGGAACATCTGCTGTGTGCTAAGGGACAAGGCCCTCCTACTAGGGCTGTTTGGTGGTTTATGGAAAAGTGAGGGAGAATTCTCCCCTTCCATTTCAGCAGTTCTTACTAAAGCTGTGCTCTCTGATACCCCAACATTTATAGTTTTTGGCAGATCAGCTTTTCCATTCCTATAATCATTCCCTCTCTGCTTAGACCCCAGAGTTTCTGAATCCAGCAACAGGCAACACACTGCTCTTAGAGTCATGTTGTCCTTTGTGGCTGGGGCCCTGTGACTGGCTCAACTCAGGATGCCTGGCTCCTTCTTTCATTATGATCATTTCTCTCCAAGGAGTTTCCTTAGCTCATGTATGAAACTTCTGCCATGTCATCCTGCAGATAGCCAGTCAGTCACACTGGATAAACATAAGGGCAGGAGGGCCAGATATAAGGCTGGGACTGGGCAGTCCTCTGGGGAAGCCATCCCACATTGTCAGAAAGGACATCTCACGGTGGCATGAGGCCCTGGGCCAGAGCCTTGGTGCACAGTGTGGGGGCCTCTTTCATGTGTATTTTCTCTGTCTGATCTGACCACCTTATAAACTGTCAGGGAGGCTCAGATGGAAACAACCATCCTATTTCCAGAGAGGTGGTATACATTTTCGAATCAGAAATTTAAAATCCTCTTTAACTCTCCTAAAATAAAAGGATCAAATCAAATCAGGTTTGGCCAGTGGGATACTAGGGAGCAGTTTCTACCTTTTCTGTGGGATGTCAAGTCTCCTTTGACCGCCAGGCCTGCTTGCTCTGGGAGGCCTGTCTGGAAACACCTGCTGACCATGGCTAAGTTCTATTAACATTTTACTCCATGCCACCACTTCTGGGGAAGAGGGAAAGGAATGTGGAGAGAAGTAGACAGGATTCTTATTTCTTGTAGCTCATCTCAAGTCCTGGTTCAAATGCATCTTCTCACATCTACTAAACAAAAGTCCCACATTCCTGCCAGTGCAGGACTTCACCATCTTCCTTAACACTGGAAGGCTGGATGCACAGAACAGCTGCAGACAACTTGAAAACTCCAACTGAGTTATGAAATGTCTTCCATAGTTTTCATACTTTAAGTTGATGGTTCAAATAGAAAACAAATATTTTACATTTACTAAGAATTCTGGTTTACAGAAGTGCCCTTCAGCATTCATCTTACCCACACAAGAGTTTTAGATAGCAAGAATTTTTTCTTCCTTTTGTAGGGAGAATATATTCCTATTTAGTATATGAAATCATTTACTTATTCACATACTCATTTAGGCTTTCACCTATCCGTCATCCATCCATCCAAATTACAATATGAGCTTCTCTCTCCTCTCTTCCCCTTTCTCCCCCCTTTCCCTCTCTCTCCCTCTCTCTCTTTTCTCTCCTTCTTAGAGACCTTTTATACAAGCAAAAAAAAAAATTACAATATGAGCAGAAGAATGTGGGTCACAATCTTCCTTTCTGGCCTATCCCTTCTCTGTCAGTCAGGATTCAACCAGAGAAGCAGAAACACTGGGAGGTAATACTTTAGGGATTTATTGGAAGAAACTGCTAATGTGGTTGTAGAAGCTGGCCAGGCAGGTCTGAAGTCCCTACAGAAGGCTGTCAGAAAGAGCAGCTGGAATTCTGAGACACACAGTGGAATGTCAATTAATTATGGATTTTAATCACACTATAAAATACCTTCGCAACACCTGTCTTAGTGTTTGACCAAATAACTGAGGATGGTAGCCTAGTCAAGCTGACACTAAAACTGACCATCACACCATCCACAAGATAGCACTTTAAGCCCAATTATCTTATTTTCCTCACACTATTCACTGTTTTCTTTACTTTATCTAGTCAGAATTATAATTATGCTTTAGAACACAGCATTATGGGCAACTGTTCTAATGTTAAGAGTGTTTGCAGCATACATCAGGTCCCACCCTTGGCCCCTGACCCATGTCCCTAGTTCAGCCTGGACCACATTCCACCTGGTTGGGGCAATGATACTCTAGCAGCACAAGTATCCCTCTCTGACACCTCCTCCTGGGTCACCTGCTTTGTAATCACCATTGGTGGGAAACATCCATTTCACTCATTTTCTGTCTCACTCAGTCTCTCTCTCTCCCTCTTGGTGTCCTAGAACATCACTGAATGAGGCCGATAACTGATGCCTCAATAAATCCATACTCCCCACCCTAATCCAGGCCTTCCAGCCCCCTCTGGGTTTTACTTGCCTGTATTCAATTCCCCTCTCACTCCCCCAATTATATTAAATCTCTGCATTTCTTAAAGCTTCCAGCCTTTGCCTTCTCTGCAGGTGGCCTGGTGTTCCAATGGACAGATGGTGCATATCATGGACCTTCCCTCTTCTGCATTCCACTTCTAAATGTCTCTCCCATTACAGAAATTGCTCTTTTCTTTCTTCTCTGAGGCTACCTCTTCTACTTATAATCTTGCAACTCTCTCTGAATCTTGTTTCTTGTCTCCTCAGTCCTCTCTTTTGAATTCTCATTGCTCTCTCCTCTCTCAATGCTTTTCTCCCCATTATTAAAAACATGTGCAGTCATGAGACATTCTCCAAGACTGACAATATCTTAGGCCACAAAACATGTGTTGACAAATTAAAAAAAAAATCATACCATGTATGTAGAATAAAACTAGAAATAAATTCCAAGAAAAACAGTCAAATCTATACAAAGTCAGAAATTAAACAACCTGCTGCTGAATGAAACTTAGGTCAATGATGAAATTAAGATGGAGATCAAAATATTCCTCAAATTGAATGACAAAGCTATCAAAATCTATGGGATTCTTCAAAAGCAGTTCTAAAGGAATACTTCATAGCCTTAAATACCTGCATCAAAAAGAGAGAAAGAGCACAAATTCACAATCAATGGCACAGCTCAAGGTACAAGAAAAAGGAAGACCAACCAAACCCAAAGCCAGCAGAACAAGGAAATAACAGAGCTCTGAGCAGAGCTAAATGAAATAAAAACAACAACAAAACAAACAATACAAAAGATTAACAAAACAAAAGTTTGTTCTTTGAAAACATAAACAAAATTGATAGACTCTAGACAGATTAACCAGAAATGCAAGAGAAAGGACTCAGATAAGCTCAATCAGAAATGAAAAGGGAGACATTACAACTCAGATCACAGAAATACAAAATATCACTCATTAATACCATGACAACCTCTACACTCACAGACTAGAAAATATAGAGGAAATGGATAAATTCCCAGAAACTCACAATTTTCCAAGCATGAATCAGGAAGAAATAAAAACCCTGAATGGACTAATAACAAGAAGCAAAGTTGAAGCAAAAAGTAAAAATATTTTCCAACAAAAGAATTCCCTAGTTGAGATGGATTCACAACCAAATTCTACCAGACCTCCAAAGAATGTCTCATATCTACCCTACAGAAAATATTCTCTAGCCTTTAGAGGGAAGGAATCCTCCAGAACTTATTCTATGAAGCTAGTATTACCTCAATATCAAAGCCAGGAAAGGACACACCAAAAAAACTACAGACCTAAATTCATTGCTGTATGAATATAGATGCAAAAATCCTCACAAAATACTAACAAACTGAATTCAGTAGCACATCAACAAGATAATTCCACCCAGGGATGTGAGGATATATTAACATACACAAATCAATAAATATGATCCACATGTAAACAGAAGCAAAAACAGAGACCATATAATCCTCTTAATAGCCACAGAAAAAGCATTTGGCAAAAATCAGTATCTCTTTATGATGAGAATTTTAAAAATACAGGTATACCTCAAAATTATAAAAGCCAGGCTTGGCACCTGATACTCAGTGGTTAGGGTCCCAGCCACATACACCAGGGCTGGTGGGTTTGAACCTGGCCTGGGCCACCTAAAACAACAATGACAACTGCAACAACAATGACAAAAAAAATAGCCAGGCATTGTGGTGGATACCTGTAGTCCCGGCTACTTGGGAGGCTGAGCCAAGAGAATAACTTAAGCCCAAGAGTTGGAGGTCACTGTGAGCTGTAATGCCATGGCCCTCTACCAAGGATGACATAGTGAAACTCTGTCTTAAAAAAAATAATAATTATAAAAGCCATATATGACAAATGCATAGTCAACATCTTTCTGACTGGGGAAAAACTGGAACAAGACAGAGGTGCCCACTTTCATTATCCAGAGCAATCAGGCAAGAAAAAGGAATAAAAAGTGCCCAAATTGGGATATGGCTTTTTGAACAGACTGATTTGAAGCACTGAGATCAAAGAAACAATAAAAATCTCCCAGCAAAAAAATGCCCTGGCCTGGATGGATTCACACCAGAATTCTATCAAACCTCCAAAGAAGAGCTTATTCCCATACTGCAGATATTATTCCAAAAAATTGAGGCAGAAGGAACCTTCCTCAACACATTCTAGGAAGCTATCAACACCCTGATACCAAAACCGGGGAAGATCCAACTAAAAAGGCGAACTACAGACAAGTTTCACTAATGAATATAGATGCAAAAGTTCTTAACAAATTCCTAGCCAATAGATTACAGCTTCTCATTTAAAAAAATCATACCATGAAGTAAGTTTCATCCCAGGGATGCAAGGCTGATTGAACATACACAAGTCCATAAACATTATTCACCATACCAAAAGGAGCAAAAACAAAGACCATATCATCCTCTCAATAGATGCAGAAAAAGCATTCGATAAAATCCAGCATCCTTTTTTAATCAGAACTGTGAAGAGTATAGGCAAAGATGGGCACATTGCTTAAACTGATCAAAGCCATCTATGACAAACCCAGAGCTAATATTAATAATGGAGTAAAACTGAAAGCTTTTCCACTTAGAACTAGAACCAGATAAGGTTGTCTTCTGTCACTATTACTATTCAACATAGTGCTGGACGTTCCAGCCAATACAATCAGGCTAGAGAAGGTTTATTTTTGATCATGGAATCAACTCCTCCTGGTCACGTAAGGTTGATGTCTCTGAATAATATGTTTAACACTTTCCTCTCCCACAGCCCACACTTGATGGAAATGCCAAATGCCATCCCTTTGAGCTCCTCCTTCGAAGCCACACCTTTCTCAATCCTTCTGCTCCCATCCCAGGCCTTATGCCTGGTTGAACATACATAAGTCCATAAACATTATTCACCATACCAAACGTGTGCCTTGACTACTTTAAAAATTATGCTTTTAAACACAGTGGTTGAAAACTGGGAAAATTACTCATAACTCCATCTCTATCACACAATTACTATCTTATTTTGGCTTATTTTTCAAATGCATTTCTGGAAAATGATTATTATAGTGTACATATATTGTGGTTAACCTTAGTTCATTCCCTCTCAGTTTTTCTCTGTAGTCTTCACAGCCATAAGGTTTTAATATCTGCATGATTTTTCATCCCATATGAATATACCTTAATTTACCCAACAATCTCTCATTATTAGATTTTTTTTTCAGCGTTACCTTTGAACATTTTTTTGCTATTATATTACTCGGGAATGAGTGACTTCATTTACATGCTCTTTAATGTCTGAGATTATTTCCTAAAAGTCCAAAATTTGTGATAATGAGGTTTAATAACACAAATAGTTTTATAACTCTTGGCATATGTCATCAAGTACTTTTAAAATCATTTGAATTGTTTCATAAAGTCTTATACATAATACAGAAATAAAATACTTTCCTGACCTCTCAAGTTTTGCCAATTTAATTAGGAAAAAGTGATATCATTATTTCAATTCGTATTTAATAGTAAGACTGGCCTTTTGCATATCTATATATATTTTTACCTATTACAATTTTTCTTTTAGGAATTTTATGTCCATGTCTTCTGTTCATTTGTCCGTTGGCTGTATTTCTCATCAATTTTATGGTACTTTATGTAATAACAATACTATTATCAATTGGCTATCAATCTTTTAATAATTTTTTTAAAATCACAGTTTTGAATGTCACAGTCTCCTCCAAAAAACAAAACAACTAACCAATGAAAAGGACAGGCCATCTTTCCCTGCTGTCTAACCAGCAGTTTCCTCTCCTTTGACACAGACTCCAACACACCAGCATCGCAGCGCCTGGGCTATGCACACCCTGTACATTTTCATTTATTAAAAGCATATTTAGTCTCATATAGTCCCACTTGTTTATTTGTGCTTTTGTTGCCTGTGCTTTGGGAGATATATTAAAAAAAAAAATTCCTGCCAAGGCCAACATCAAGGAGCGTTTCTCCTAGGATTCCTTCTAGAAGTTTTATGGCTTTCGATCTTTCAAATCTTACATTTTGGTCTTTAATTCATTTTGAAATGATTTTTGTGTATGGAATAAGAGTCACATTTCAGTTTTTAGCACATGGAAATCCAACTTTCCCAACACTCTTCACTGAAGAAATTAATCTTCTCCCTTTGTGTTTTCTTGGTAGCCTGGTCAAAGACCAGCTGACCACGTGCAGATGTGGGGTCATTGCTCAACTCTCATCCCGCTCCCTTGGTCTGTACATCATTTTATTACTTCTCTGGGGACACTGCTTGTTTTTGACATATCACTACCATGTTGTGGAGATTTCAATTCTTTTATCATCCTCCAAAGACTATTATCATACTGTTTTGATTACAATTATTTGAAATATAATTAGAAATCAGAAAGTGTGATACATGCCACTCTGTTTTTCTTTCTCAAGATTGTTTTGGGAGTTTTCATATATACGCTGAGTGAAATAAGCCAGGCATAGAAAGAAAAATACAGCATCATCTCATTTATATGTGGACACTTACAGAAAAATAAACCCATAGAAACAAAGAATAGAAAGGTGGGTACCAGGGGCAATTGGGGGGTTGGGTGCAGGGCTTGGGAGATGGGAAGACGGAGGTCCAGGGACAGATGGCCTGGTTTGTGAAGGACAGATAAGCCGGGAGATCTAAGGTACAGTAGGACTCTGGTTAATCTCATCGTACTGTGCGCTGGCAATTTAATAAGAGAATCAATTTTAGATACTTTCACCACCAACAAGTAACTATGTGAGATGAAAATAAAAAAATAAAGCCTATTTTTTCTTTTATGTGATCAAGCATGGCTGCGATGGCTATTTCAATGTTCTTTCTGCTAGTTGTGTTGTCTGTGCTGTCTGGACGCTGACATCGATTGATAGGTCCTTCCCTGGCTCCTCATAAGTCAGATAATTTGGGGTGATGTCCTTGACCCATCCATACTACATTGTGGAGATTCTCAATCCTTCGATCTTTCTCCAAAGAGTGTTACTTTTTTCTTCAAAAGGCAATGAACTTGGTTAGACCCACAATGTGAAACCTGTCTCCTGAATGTGACTCACCAGTCAGCCAGAGTCCAGGCACAGCTTAATCACAGAATTTGACCTTCTCTTCTCTGGTTTCCTGGGGTTCCCAAATCACTCCCCAGGGATCCTAGTTGTCCTGGGTCCCTTCCCCTAAATTCTGTCTAGAGGGCCAGCACAGTCCGCATCTGGACCCGCCTGTGCCCTTTTGTAGGCCCTGTACGCAAACGTTCTTTCTTTCTCTCTTTTTTTTTCTTATCCAGACTTTGCAGTTATCTGTCAGAGAGTCCAGCCATTAGATGAAAACTCACTTTACCATGCTGGAAGAAAACTCTCTCAAAATAAGTGTTTGTTAAATGTCATAGAAGGTTTATAAAAATACACATGGCGTTTTTCCAAAGTGAGCACAGAGATTATTTTAATTTGGAGAGTCACTATTTATGCATAATTTTTTGTTAGTTATGTCTGCAGAAGTATGAGAAGTTATAAGTTTAATAGTATTTTTCTTTATTCATCACCTATCCACTAGTTTTCAAAGAACACACACAATTTTTATAATTCCTTTCTTCTGTTTGCTCTAATTATGCCCAGTGAAGTGTTGTGCTTGTCTCGTAAATATATAACATATTAATTTGTCTATATACGAATACATATTAAACATGTAGTTTATGTATTTCAAATAAACTTTTCTGTGAAAATACTGACATTTAACCATCTCTTGTAGTTCACTACTATGAGATTGATTTTATGAATATTTTACAGTAGATTTCCATTAATTCCAAAGTTTTTTCCTCCATGCATGCAGATGCTGAATAAATTGGCAGGTGCTGGGAAGCATTTTGCACCTAGTAACCTGTCTGTGTGTTGCTAGGACAGTACCTAGGATCATCTATGCACCTGCTGTTCTTGACTTGGTTTTGTTTAGAACTTCTACACTACAGGGCAGTTTGTAAGTTCCCTGAGAAACAGTGGAATCCAGTGGAAGTCAAACCAGTGCTTGGAGATACACTTCTCCACACATTTCCCAAGGGAAGCAGAGCTTTCCCATGCTGGTTTGGGGAAGGTCAGAGGAACTTTGGTGCTTGGTAGGAGACCAGTTTCTTCTTGATTAAATGTCATAAGAACATTGGCAATGTCACTGGTACCTGATGTTCTGATATGAACATGAGAACTTTGATAAGAGCCGGAGAACTTGGCAATATCCCCAGTTTCCTTCACCTCATACATTGGCTGCCACAGGGAGCCCCTGGTAAAGCCTCCCATAGCAGGTCCCAGGAGAGAAACGTTGTCTGATTTGGCACCTGAATTCCATTTTCATGGATAATTTTTGCTAGTGTTTTCCATACAGAGAAGAAAAAGTAAATACACTTTTTTTCCAAGCAAGCAATGCCCATTAGTCCATGAGTCCAGTCCTTAGCCAGGCACCTGGACAGGGAGGGTCACAGACAGCAGCGGGCAATGCTGGAATGTGACCAGACGTTCAGGGGAGACCTTGCTAGGGGGTGAACATGTACGTATGTGGCCAGTGATGTGTTCTCCACTCAGCTGCCGCTCACAGAGCCAGCCTGTGTGCTGTCCTGCGTCCACACGCGCTGGTCTCACCTGCCCTGTGCTGCGTGTCCTGACCGCCTCGCCCGCCTTCAGGCACCACGTCAGTCACGTCTGGAAACTGGTGTCCTTTCAAAGGCCCCTAGGAAGTTCCCACTTCATCTCTCTGCTTCAGAGCACAGGTTACCAGGTTGATACTGCATAATTTAACACTTGTTTTTATCTTATTCACTGGTTTTTATTCACTTCATAGGTTACACAGGAATATTGAGCACATGATTGTTGTTCCTAGCACTGCTCAGGTGGGCCTGAGAGTTAGGTCATGTCCTGGGCCGCTAGGTTGAAGATTTTTAAAAATCTATTTTATTATATTGTATCTATTTTATTATATTACATTATATTGTTTTAGTATATCATATAATACTGTTATGGAAAACAGTATAATAGAAAACTACATAATACATTGTGGAAAAAATATAAAATACAGAAAACTCCTTATAAAATTGCCCATGATTCCACACGTGACTGACAATAGCTGTCAGTGTGGCAGCACATCTTCTAGAGACCCCTGCACATGACTGTGCGCATGGACACAGATGTCAAGGTGGACCCAGACAATTAGAAAAATAAACACCTTGCTTTCTAGCCGGCTTTAGAAACACTAAATTATGAATGTTTATGCATGCAACAATTACATAGGAAAGTACAGCCTGGCTATTGTGCCCATGAATTTTAAGCATCCGTCTGCCTGGACACCCAAACAGCTGATGAAGACACACTGTTCCTGAGTGTGTCGGGAGCAGGCTCCTGAAGCTGGCATTTGAACCAGTGGCTTAACTGGGGAAGACCTGCCCTCTCCAGCGCGGGCAGACATCCCACAGCCAGGGGCCTGGACAGAGGAAAGGTAATTCTCTCTCTCTCCCAGAGCTGAGATACTCTTCTCGTGCTACCTTTGGGCACCAGAACTCCAGGTTCTCTGGCCTTTGGACCCTGGTACTTCCACCAGCAGGCCCTGAGGTTCTCAGGTCTGCAGCCTGTGACTAAGAGTTTCACCAGCAGCCTTCTGGTTCTGACACATTCAGACTGAGACTGAGCCACAGTGCAGGGAGCTCGGGCCCTTCAGCTGAGTGACGGCCAACTGCAGGACTTCTCCACCACGGCCACCTGAGCCAGTTCCCCTAACGTTTCTCCTCTCGCCTATGAATCTATGCATCTCTCTCTCCACCTCCTATTGGTTCTGCTTCCCTGGAGAGCCCTGACTCATGCTGATGCCTTATGTCAACGCACGCTTCACCAGCGTGTAGGTTAAATTCCAAAAGGCTGTTTTCCTTTACCTGGAAGAGTGGACAAGAACATCGCCGATAACCTGGAGATAAGGCCTTTCCTCGGTTTAAGGAGACTTGAATACAAGCATGACTTGCTGCGGGGGATATTATGTAATCTCTTGTAAATATCTTAATAGAAACAGTAACAAGACGATACAGCTGCTAAAACCTGAGGACAAGGTGAAAGGTGTTCTCTGAAGACAGCGTGTAATGGCTAAGCAACATAACAACATCCTGCTTCTACCAGGCAGGCCGTGTGGCCTGGTGGGCTGAGTCTCTGGTGGTGAAATCACCCCCGACGCTGCTGTTAACAAGTTCTGTGACCACATGTGGGCCCATTGACCTATCTGAGCAGCAACACCCTGAGTTCTCCAGGTTGAGTGGGTATCGGTGAGAGCACACGCGACAGCCACAATCATGGCTCCTTTGCTTCTGGTAGAGAGAAGAGACTGACTCTGCGTTTCTGTACTTTTTTTTCTTTCTTGGGAGACATTATAAATAGAAACTACTCTTTAAAAAATAGACTTTTTGGAGTTAGCATCACTTGAGACCAAGTTCTTGAAGATTGGCAGACTGTCAGACAAATAAAGATGCCCCCCATATCCTCACATTCACGCAGAGCTTTTATACAATCATAGGACATTTCTTGGGATTTGGCTGGACCAGAAAATACAACATAGGGTGAGAACAAGAAATTTCAGAGCTCGTAAAACTCAGACAGTGGGAAAAAAAAATTGGAGAGAAATAAAGCTAAGCAGTGTACTTTAAAGCACTTTTGTATTTTTTTTTAATTTAGTTTTTATTAAATCATAACTGTACCACCAACCTGAACCTCTTCTCCTCTTGGGTTATCCCAGTCACCTAATACGCTGTAGGTCCAAAAGTAAGCTTGTTGTCATCCCCTCAAGGCCTGGTCCTCTTTCCAGAACAGTGCTGCCTCTTGTTAAACCACACATGTCAGAAACGTGGGGCTGTCATAACATGTTCCTTCCACCACCATGAGAGGAATTCAAAGGTCCAGGGGGAAAATATCAGTTTTGGACTTGGCAAGTTTAACACATTAAAAGTTCTCTTCCACCAAGGGTCTTGAATGTTTGAAAACACACAAATACAACAACAAATAGCCCCAAGAAACTCCTTCACATCACTTGGGACTCAATGTGATTATTGGGGACGCGACAGCACCCCAGATTTCTCAACACGTACAGACTCTTGGGCCATCCCTGAGTTTGTGCTTCTTGTACGTATTTGAGTCAACACTGACACCAGCTATGAATACCAGGTGAGCTATGGCAGCTAAATCTTTGGCGAGATTTAAGTCAGGATCTGAAATGAGTACTCAAGAAGCTCGTTCATCTCTCTGCATTTGGGGTTTCCTGCACTTCCTGGCAGAAACACTGACCTTGTCACATCTGAATTAAGGAGGACTGAGGCCTTCAACCTCCATCCCAGTCAGAGAGGTGGGGTAGGGTGGGGTGCAGACCCCCAGAGCCGAGGGAGACCTAGGTCAGGATCTAGAGAGGGGCAGAGTTAGTGGTCTGACTGATGGTCCTGGTGGGACTAGAACAGCCGCCAACATAGGGCTGGGAGTAGGGGCAAGCCCACCAGGCAGAGAAGGAGTGGGCGGGCCAGGCAGCACTGCAAGGTTGGAGGGGACAGTGACGGCCACCTACTGTAGAGACGCAGACACATTCCGAGTCTTCAGGCCTGTTGGTGGAAGCTCCTAATACCTCATCCAAGCTGACCTGTGCGGGGCCAGCACTGGACAGAGGGCACCATGGGAGGCTGACCTGTGTGGGGCCAGCACTGGGCGGAGGGCACCGTGGGAGGCTGACCTGAGTGGGGCCAGCACTGAGCTGAGGGCACTGTGGGAGGCTGACCTGCATGGGGCCAGCACTGGGTGGAGGGCACCATGGGAGGCTGACCTGCATGGGGCCAGCACTGAGCAGAGGGCACTGTGGGAGGCTGACCTGCATGGGGCCAGCACTGAGCAGAGGGCACCGTGGGAGGCTGACCTGCATGGGGCCAGCACTGGGCGGAGGGCACCGTGGGAGGCTGACCTGCATGGGGCCAGCACTGGGCAGAGGGCACTGTGGGAGGCTGACCTGCATGGGG